>PQWD01002957.1:0-37411 GCA_019425675.1 Leucinodes orbonalis
ATTTAAACGACGCTATAAACATCGCTTTAGAGGAAGAAAAAATACAAAACCTCTTTCTAATAACATCCATTAAACCTAAATGCAAAACTTGCGGAAAACTGGGCCACTCAGAATCCGACTGTTTATCAAATAATAATAAACGTTTAAATTCATCTCGTCCATACAGGAATAATCAACAAGTCACAAATTATCAGAATTCGAATTCTCAATCTTCCCACGTTTTCTGCAGGTATTGCAAAAATAAAGGCCATATATCACAATGTCGCAAACGCAAGTATAATAATGAAAAGCGTAATTCTAATATTCATCACGTTTCACACACGCCACCGCTATCGCCTGCGCTGCCACCAGAGCCCGATCATATATCGTGTGAAAATGTTGACGACTGCAATTGCGATTTAAACTAAGCAATCGGAGTACGGGTTTATGCCGCCGTTCTTCGACCAATAAAACTAGTAGGCATAATAAAATTAAACTTAATTATAATAATGCATCTCAACACGCTCTTCCGAGAGTCTCTGTATCGTTGAGTCCTAAAATAAAAAACGCATCTCAACACGCTCCTCCGAGAGTCTCTGTATCGTTGAGTCCTAAAATAAAAAACGCATCTCAACACGCTCCTCCGAGAGTCTCTGTATCGTTGAGTCCTAAAATAAAAAACGCATCTCAACACGCTCCTCCGAGAGTCTCTGTATCGTTGAGTCCTAAAATAAAAAACGCATCTCAACACGCTCCTCCGAGAGTCTCTGTATCGTTGAGTCCTAAAATAAAAAACGCATCTCAACACGCTCCTCCGAGAGTCTCTGTATCGTTGAGTCCTAAAATAAAAAACGCCTCAACACGCTCCTCCGAGAGTCTCTGTATCGTTGAGTCCTAAAACGAAAAAAATATCTCAACACGCTCCCACAGGAGCCTCTGTTTCGTTAAATCCTAATAATAATTCTAATAAATCATTACCTATTTACGAGATAAACTCACAGTTAAACAAAGTGTCTCTACCACATATATTCTTAAAAACTAAATACTCTCGTAAGCCTCTCTGTTTCCTAATTGATACAGGTTCAAGTGTCAGCATCACCAAACTTAGTAATTACGAATCTAAACCATCGTTATCTAATGAAAAAATTCAATTAAAAGGTCTTAGCAACAATAACTCGTCATGTGAAACCTTAGGCTCTTTTCAGTTGCAATTTATTTATACCTCGAACAACAAAAATAATAACGAGGATTATAAATCAAAAACATTTCATTATAAGTTTCACGTCCTAAGCGATCAAGTTAGTTTAACCTATGACGGAATTTTGGGTAACGATTTCTTAAAATCACTTAACGCTGACATTAAATATTCGGATAATATTCTAGTTGTACAAGGCTTCCAAGTACCAATATATTTTAATGAGCCTTCTTACGTTATTCCAGCAAGGTCTGAAACAGTCATAGAATGTCCCGTATCAAATCCTAAATCTGAATTAATAAATCTCGTCGAGGGACTGGTACTCGATCAATCAATTTGTGAAGGGGTCATCCTCGCAAACTCTATCGTTGCACTCAAACCAAACGGCAGAGTTAACGTTTCCGTAATTAATACAAATAATTCCGAAATAACTATTAAAGATTTCCGCGTACAAATTATTCCATTTCACGAACAATCATCATCACAATTACTTAGTGAAAATACAAAGTCCAACTTTCACATCCAGACATCTTACGACAGATGCCAAAAGGTATTAGACCTTATACGGACTTCACATCTCAACAATGAGGAAACTAAAGCTTTGCTTGAATGTTGTTCTAATTATACCGATATCTTCCATTTAGAAGGAGAACCTTTAACTTACACAAACGCTATACAACATTCAATTAATACTAAAGATGCTGCCCCTATCCATGTCAAATCTTATCGTTTTCCCGAGTGCCATAAAAATGAAGTAAAGCCAGATTAAAAAGATGCTGGACCAAAATATAATTCGTCCCTCAATATCTCCATGGAGCGCCCCGGTTTGGGTGGTTCCCAAAAAACAGACGCCTCCGGCAAACAAAAGTGGAGGATCGTCATAGATTATCGTAAACTAAACGATGCTACCGTTACGGAAATATATCCACTCCCATTAATCACAGACATACTAGACCAGCTAGGGCATTCTAAATATTTCACCACGCTCGACCTCGTCAGCGGTTTCCATCAATTAAGGATCAAGGACGAGGATGCTCCCAAAACTGGATTCACGGTAATCACCAACGGTAGTGCCTCAGGACACTACGAATTTACCAGAATGCCGTTTGGACTTAAGAACGCACCTGCGACCTTCCAAAAATTGATGAATACCGTCCTATCTGGACTCCAAGGTCTCCACTATATCTACATGGATGACTGCATCCTTTACAGCCACGACCTCCCATCTCACATAGAAAAGCTAAACTTAGTATTTGATCGTTTACGTAAATTTAATCTAAAATTACAACCCGACAAATGCGAATTTTTAAGACGAGAGGTCGCTTATCTTGGTCACATCATTACAGACAAAGGAGTCTCTCCCAATCCAGATAAGGTCAAGGTCGTAACAGCATTTCCAACTCCTAAAAGCCCTAAAGATATAAAATCTTTCCTAGGTTTAGTCGGATATTACCGTCGGTTCATAGATAACTTTTCAAAAATCACTAAACCTCTAACGTCCTTACTAAAAAAAGATGCCACATTCAAATGGTCCCAAGACCAAGAACAAGCTTTTAATACTCTTAAATATAAACTAACATCAGCACCGCTTTTACAATATCCTGATTTTAGTCAACCTTTCGTACTAACAACCGACGCATCGAATTATGCGATCGGAGCTATCTTATCTCAAGGCGAAATTGGGAAAGACAAACCCATCGCTTATGCGTCACGGACGCTCAACAAAGCTGAAGGTAATTATTCAACAATCGAAAAGAACTTCTAGCTATTCTATTCGGTGTCAAAACGTTCAGACCCTATCTTTTCGGTCGTCGATTCCAAATTCTTACTGACCATCGTCCATTAGTATGGTTATTTAACGTTAAAGACCCAGGGTCTAGGCTCATTCGCTGGCGTCTCAAATTAGAAGAGTATGACTACGAAGTCATATACAAACAAGGTAAACTTAATTCCAACGCCGACGCGCTCTCTCGATTCCCTATCAACACTTTAAATAATGACCAAAATGAAATCTCTGAATCTCTAGTATGCAACCCAACGGAGGAACCCGAAAATAACTCATCTACTCTTCCCTCGTCATCCGAAACGTATGAGCGGTTCCTTCAAATCAATAAACAATCAGGTGTTTCTTACGACACTATAATCGAAGAACACAATGAGCCGCTTCTTAAAGCGAAATGCCGACTCATCGCATATCCAACATCAGTCGATCTAGATGAGTCCGTGCCATACTGCCTAGATATAATTAATTCTTCAACTAGTGATCCCGATATCCGAAATATCGAACGGGAATTGCATACCTTTTATTCTACGAGTAATGATAAACATGTGTTTACTCATTTATTTATACGCGTTCATCACTTCGACGATGTCTTATAAAGACATCTTTAACGTCCTTCGAGAATACCGTGATATGGTAAAATACTGGTATTCCGAGGAAAAAGAATTAGCTATTTCCGATTTCAACGATCCATTTAGTAAATTATCATTCACTAAAATCTATAATATTATATCTTTCCTATTTCACAACACCGGTATTAAAATAAACATCTATCATAATTTAATTAAATATCCAACACCAGATGAGATAAAACAAATTCTTAGAGATAATCATGACTCACCGTCCGCGGGTCACCCGGTGTCACACGTATGCTAGATAGGATTAAAACGCAATTCTGGTGGAAAAATATGCGACGTGACATCGAAGATCACGTCAAAAACTGTCGTTCTTGTCAAATAAACAAACCTTTAAGACAAACCAATCGGGCACCAATGGTCATAACAACAACCGCGACACGTCCAAACGAACGGTTATTTTTTAGACATTGTAGGCCCGCTTCCTGAAACTCATGAATACAAATATAAATTCATACTTACCTTACAAGATGATTTAACTAAATTCTCGCAAGCTTTTCCTATGCAGACCTGTTCTGCCGAAGAAACCGCCAGATCTTCGTAAACTATATTTCGTACATGGGAATTCCTAAAACTATTATTACAGACCAAGTACTAATTTCAGGTCAGAAGTTTTTAAACAGCTTAATAAATTATTTGGTATAAAACATATATTCGCGTCTCCATATCATCCACAAACATGTGGAGCTCTCGAACGAAGTCACTCGACTCTCAAAGATACTTGAGATCTTACATTGGCGATAATCAACATACCTGGGATCTTTACATCCCAAGCGCAATGATAGCATACAACTCTAACGTACATAGTACAACAGGATTCTCCACTAGATTACTGTTCGGTTATAAACCTTACATACCAAATAGCATCGATAATCTAGATATGAACACATATACCGACTATATCAGAGCATTAAACCATAGGCTCTATTATAGCCGTCAAAAAGCTCGTCAAAACATTCAATTGTCTAAAGACAAATCTAAAACATATTACGATTCTCGTACAAGACCGATATCATACAAGCTGGTGACATGGTATATATTAGATGCCACCACAAACAAAACAAAGCCTTATCTCCAGTATGGAAGGCCATTTCAAATTATCAAGCTAAATGGCAATCATACTGTTACAGTACTAGTTAACCGTAAACACGTACGTCATCACTATGACGAAATCAATTGGCAGCCAATCACACGTCATAAACGTCGCGTCTTAAACTTATAGTAAAGTAAATAATGCTTACCTTTAATTACAGGTGCGCAATGTCGCTTGCCACGTGCGAATACGTCACGCCTATTCGCGGAAGTCCCGGCCTGTATTTCGATAAGCTAATAGACGTTAAGTTTAGTAATAATGATTGGAACGTAATTACATACATAGATATAAGTCATGTTAGACCTAACCTAGATAAAGTAGAGTTCTTATTCGAGAAGATTCATATATATGCAACTCCTTTCTTCATCTCAAATCGAAAAGATTGCATTAATTCATTAAACGCCCTGATTAACCAACATTATAAAAATGTTAATAAATTCTCTTCCGTTTCATATCTCCTAGCCGAGGAGAACGTTAACAAACGCAGTGACGCATGCAGATGACGCAGTTAAATACTCGAAGGCAATTAACGACGTACAGTCAGACGAGAAAAAGTTAGCACATCTTATGAAAGATAATATCCACGTTATTAAATCAACAATTTCATCTTTTAATAACTCTATAACAAAGGTTAACGAGAATGAACAGCATCTTATCAAGAACTTAGAAACTATTCATTCTATCATAGAAAATGTCTCAAACACTAATGATAAATTAGAAATAAAATCACAAATTAATTTATTACTAAGCGCTCTCGAATCGATTATCATAACGCTATCGTTCGATGTAGACGATATTAATAACGCAATACTATTCGCTAAATTAAATATTTTACATCCGACTGTACTTAACCCTTACCAACTTTATAACGAACTCGATAAACATAGAAATAAACTGCCTAAACATTATGAACTTCCGGTATCTCTTACAATTCAAAACATTCACGAAATAATCGACATATCTAAACTTATATGTTTTTATCATTTAAATAAGGTAATTATCGTTATTAAAATACCTTTAGTATTACCCCAAACTTACAACCTTTTTAATGTTATTCCCTTACCTGTCCCATACGATATATCCAAACCTGACACATTCGTTCTTATCGCTCCAACAAGCTCTTATGTAGCCATAACAACTGATCATATGTTTTACTCACTTATACCAGATCTAGACAAGTGTAAAGTGATCAGTGAGAAGTGCTATGTGTGTGTTTTAGCGAACGTGTATTCGGCTATCGCTAATCCTATTTGTGAAACGACTCTATTGAGTGAGGTAGTTAGTAAGTTACCAAAATACTGTTCCACTAGGTTAATTCATGGGTCAATTGATGTATTCCATAAGATAAGTAATAATAGATGGTTATTCGTTCAGTCAGAACCAGGTAAATGCCATATATCTTGTAACAATCAACCAGATAGTCATGATCTTATACTATTTGCAACAGGCATATTAACCGTCCCTAAACAATGTAAAGCTTTTTATAAAACATTACAGTTCACTCCATCAGGCGAAATATCAGTAACTAACGTAACTCACATAATATCAGATTTTAATATAATTACAGATGACTGTTGTGAAAGAACAAAATTAAATAAAACACTAGAAAAATTACCCTATACTAATTTAGAGAATATAAATAATCTTGATTCACTGTTGCATGCCAGCATCCATCTTGACTCTTTAAATAATGAACTTAATAAATTAGAAAATCCCTCTCATTTCGAACGATATGGAATTCATTACATGTCCCTTAGTTATATACTTATATTTTTCTTTATAGCGTTATTTTGTAGATATAGAAGACTCTTTTGTAATAATAATAAACCATCAAACAGTTGCATTAAAATTTTTAATCAATGTTACAATAATAAGGTTCAGAAAACTCCATCTAAACAGGTTGTAGTCATACAAGGTGCAGAGGAAATCTCCGAGTCATCTTCCGAGGAAGCTGACTCCAAGATAGCCCCAACTACTATCAGAAGAAACATGGTCTTAACTAAAACATATTGAAATTACCATTTACATTTACTATAACGACCATTGTTTAATTTCACTTATTTTTATTTTGTATTGTCAAATTTAATTACCTCTTAAGTAATAATAGTATAACTTTATGTCAAAGTCAAGCGTAAGTCCAATTGGGAGATTTATCTTAACGTAGCTATTTAGATTTTTATTAATCTCTCATCTCTTTATATTGTGATGAGAGATCTTAACGGGGGGGTTGTTATATTGATTATTACTGCATAATGCCATTCAAATAAAATGCTTACGTTTCCTATCGCATCGTGGGACAATGCAATACGAAACGCAAACCGATCTTTCTTTAATAATTCATTTTTGATATAGTTTAGTTTGGATTGGACTCGCGTCGGACTCGTTACTTTATATCCGTATATTAAGGCTAATTAATTGTAGTATTGTGTAAAGTGAATAAAGGTGTTTTTCTAATAAATCGTTTTTAAAAAGCCTTTCGGAATCCGCGTCGTAATAGTACACTGCGTCAACGGTTAGTTTCACAAAAGTCATGTATAACAGTATTGTTCTTCTTTTAAAAGTCTACAAAAAAGTCCGCGATAGCATATGACTAT
The DNA here is from genome assembly GCA_019425675.1 of Leucinodes orbonalis. Taxonomy (NCBI): domain Eukaryota; kingdom Metazoa; phylum Arthropoda; class Insecta; order Lepidoptera; family Crambidae; genus Leucinodes; species Leucinodes orbonalis. The sequence continues at coordinate 7,277 of PQWD01002957.1, forward strand.
CTTTTAAGGTTAGCTCCCTATAACATATTTTTGCTAAAAAAATCCTAAAAAATGCATCATTTGCGAAGGTGTTTTTATAAATATGATAATAATCCTTATCGAAATAAATACTTTATTTATCACAAGTTATTCATTTTAAACAAAATTGCCCTTTACATCATTCAACTTAAAAGAAATCTTATGAGATATCGCAGTTTCAACTCACCTATATAAACGAAGAAGCGGGTTAAAGAAAGCGTTAGGCCAAAGTAACTATTCCACGCGGACGAAGTCGCACGCAAAAGCTAGTCTACAATATTTATTTATTTACGCAAGTGCGTAATGGCGTTATTGTTTCGCACAACGACATTCAAGGGTATAGGTCAATGTATACCTGTAGGTAGGTACGCGCCCTAATTCCCTCGCAAGGACATGCCCGTTGAAAAATCCGCACGGATAACGGAGGGCCAAGATTGTAAAGATACTCTGCTATTCTCACTATACGATATAAATTTCAATCGATCAAGCAATCGAAGAAAAATATTTTGCTAAAATGTAGTTCAATACAGATGACCATATATATGCGTCGGTGGCTCATTGGTATGGACTATTGTCTTCCATATTGGAGGGTGCAGGTTCTAATCCAGCAATGTACAATTTTTTGGAATTATATATCCGTTTATCCAACACTCTTTCGGTAAAGAAAAACATCGTGAGGAAACTTGCGCACGCCTGCGAGGAGATGCATAGGTTGTGCGTAAAGTCAGCCAATCCGCACTGGGCCTGCGTAGACGACTAAAGCCTATACACTCTTTACGGGTAGGCTCGTACCCCTCGGTGGGGACGTATAATGATTTGATGCCATTGAATCTCTTCGCAGGCGTGCGCATGTTTCCTCACGATGTTTTCCGTTACTGTAAGAGTGTCGGATAAACGTTATATGTACGTTATATTATGAAAATCCGAATATATATTGGTACGTGGCGGTATTTAAACCTGGACCCTGTAGATCGGAAGGCAACAGTCTACACCTATGAGCCACCGACGCTCTTAGAGAAATAAACTATGTACCAATCAAATATACATTTTATTTTGCTCTGCACTACCGTGCGCCCTCGTTTCACCCCTCGACAGTAATACAGTCAATTTCCTAGACTAATTATTGTTAACTTTTATTACTCGTATGAAGAGCAAGAATTTAATGCAGAAGTTTCCATGTAACTCGGAAGACATGTTTGGAATTGTGATACAAATATTAATTGAGCGGTACCTGAAATCTAATGTTTGACAAAACATAAGAGCATTCATTATTGTTGCGGATTTATTTTACATGCTGTGTTCGCCTTTAATTGTTTAGCACACTTTAATAATAATAAAAAAAAAACTAAACTTATTACTATACTAGGCAATAGATTCAATACTGAGTCGTATAGGTAGGTACTACAGTATATCAAATATCGTCCCGTAAAATGGAGAGTTTATCACTTCTGTGTTTCGGATTAGGTTTGTATTTAGTAAAATTACCGGGCATAACAGACCTAACATCTGTATTTATTTCCTTCAACACTGCATCTGTCATAGTCAGTCAGTCTGGTAAGTGATACTACCACCAGGTGAGCGAACGGACCGTACCGTTCGCGTATACCATACAAGAATAACTGATTTCGGGCATCCTGTACCTAACCTCTCCCACGCCGGTTTTCTGTAAAATTGTATCGGTATGGAGGAGATATGAAATATTTGTGTTAATGATACATTAGATAAACAATAAACTAAATGCACAATCTCACTCAAAAAGTCTACCCATCGCGTCATTTCGGCAATATTTACATTCATAATCACATCGCTCGCTACATAGTGACAGTAGCATGCTCGCGCTTTTGATTTTGTACCCTTTAAGTGACGTGTTAAGGTTAAAATTTTAATGAATTCAATAATTTATGCTATATTAATTGCTAAAACAGAATAGAGATCCTTACTAAAAGTTAAGTAGCGTAACACAAGGCGTAAAAAAGTGCCCTTAAACGTTTCTCGTTGCATGCACTGTGGAATCTATTGATGATAGAGTAAAAGTATGATAGACAATAATTATGTGCAAACATTATCCTTTTGTCAGGACGACGTCTGTCTGGGCAGCTTGTACAAAATAAAAGTAAAATAATGGCAGTAGTAAATAATCACGTATGTCGCAGAACCGATGGCCGTTGGAGCAGACGAGTTCTAGAGTGGGGTCTTGGCAAGCGTAGCGTAGGACCGAGGGACCGACTACTTGCGAAAGGTCGCTAGTGTAGGCTGGATGAGAAAACCGGAGGACCGGGATATCTGTCGCAAAATGGTGGACTGCGATAGGTCAAAGAGATGAGAAGAAGTCGGTGTCAAAGTGTAACCCAAGCTGTTATCTAACGCAGGCTACTCGCGTATACCGGTGTACGAGGGTGGTCGCGGCAACATAGTGACGGTGCTGTTCATCAAGGACCTGGCGTTCGTGGACCCGGACGACAACACGCCGCTGCGCACGCTGTGCCAGTACTACCAGAACCCGTGCAACTTCGTCTTCGAGGACGTCACGCTCGATGTCATGTTTAAGCAGTTCAAGGAAGGTAAGAGCGGCAACGTCGCGCGTATTATAATGTTAGTGAGACTTGGAAGAGCAGCATAGTTCTGCCTTATATTTTTTAACATTGGAAAGCAACAATGGTACAGTTGTGTGAGAGAAAATATATCTTGGTTATTTAAGACGTAGATGAGTATGAACTAAAGAGTAAGTTATAAAAGCGGCAACGTCGCTGTATATTTTAAACGAGTTAAAATCAGAATCGACACACTTTTAAATAGAATCAGCATTAGTAAGAATTAGAGTGACTATCTTATATCCTAATTTAGGACTTAGATGAAAGATATGTCAATGATAAAAGCGACAACGTCGCATTATCTCAATGCTGTCATCGTGCATCCATATAATAGTGAACGAGGCAAAAGTAATGGAACTGAGCTAGTACAATCAGAACCCGTGCAATTTCGTCATCGAGGACGTCACGCTGGATGTCATGTTTTAGCAGTTCAAAGAAGGTAAGAGCGGCAACGTCGTGCTGATCTAAACACGTATCTAAAGTGTGATCTAAAGCGGCAACGTCGCAATACCTCAGCAGTTCAAAGGTTGAATGTGAATGTTAGTGGATATTTATTTATTTCAAAAAACCTTTTTAATTACTATATATTAACGACCCATTTGGTTTAGCGCTTGAGACGTGAACTACTACCGAGGGATCCAGGTTCGATCCCGGGCAGTACAAACATTTGTGTGCATGAACATGTCTGTTTGTAATGGTCTGGGTGTTTTCTATGTATACTATGTATGTATTTACAAAAAACAAGTATAAGTAAGTACAGGCTTCACGCTTAACTTGGGGCTAGATGGCGCTGTGTGAATGTCAATGGATATTTATACTGATTCCGTATCCGTAGGTCACAAAGGTCATATGGCGTTCGTACACCGCATCAACAGCGAAGGCGAGGGAGATCCCTTCTATGAAACGATAGGCCTGGTGACGCTGGAGGACGTCATCGAGGAGATGATACAGGCCGAGATTGTCGACGAGACCGACGTGTTCAGTGAGTATTAATAGATATCTATCAACTATTCAACCTATCACAGTCCACTGCTGGACATAGGTCTCCCCCATTTTGTGCCAGATATCCCAGTCCTCCGCTTTTCTCATCCAGCCTCCACCAGCGACCTTTCGCAAGTCGTCGGTCCATCGGGCCGGAGGGCGTCCTACGCTACGCTTGCCGAAACGCGGTCTCCACTCCAGAACTCGTCTGCTCCAACGGCATTAAACTAAATACATACCTAAAACTGTATATACTGTTTATAAATATATAATTATGTTACAGTCAACTACCTTGTTGAAAAAAGGATATTACACAGTAGATGAATATTTAGCAGACAAAATTTTGTGGTGTTAGTCTGCCTGCATTGTGTTCCAGGAGCAGACGCATATAATTGAATTGTATAAATTTGTTATTTGACCAAACTCTGTAAAACCAAGTATTGAAAAGAGTAACCCACGAGTTTCTTGCCGGGATCTTCTCGTTGGATGGCAGCATTCCGAACCGGTGGTAGAGTCATTAGATTTAATAAAAAAATTATATACTGTTTTGACGATTCAAAAGTATCTGTAAAGATTTATTTGAATAAAGCATTTTTCAATTTCAATTTCATAACTGGTCAAAAAGCTAATTTTTTGCAGAATTTATTCAATAAGCTCATATTGATTTCTTTTATTTTTTATTAACACAACTAAATGTCTGCAATATAACAGTAATTATAGAACCTGTGAACAATGGCACGGGCAGGAGTGCTGACGATCTGAATCACAGCACTTGTCCTAGTTCAGGTGTCATCATCATCATCATCAGCTCATTAAACTTCCCCACCGAGGGGCACGAGCCTACCCGTATAGGGTGATTAGGCCTTGGTCGTCCACGCGGGCCCAGTGCGGGTTGGACGACTACACGCACAACCTTTGAATCTCTTCGCAGGCGTGCGCAGGTTTCCTCACGATGTTTCCTTCACCGTAAGAGCGTCGAATAACGTACATATATTGTTCGATGATTCGAAAACACATTGGTACGTGGCGAGATTTGAACCTCAGCTCTCCCGGTAGTAGGGCGACAGTCCACACAGTTCAGGTGTCAGCCCGCCACAATCATTAGTTCATAAGATAAAATGTTTTTAAATGTTTGCGTTATAAAATACTTTGAGAAAGATTATGGTGGTAAATAAAAAAAAATGTTGATGACCCATGTGGTGTTATGGTCGAGACGTCGGCTACTACACCAAGGGTTTCGGATTCGATCCCCGGGCAGTACAAACATTTGTGTGCATGAACATGTCTGTTTGGGTGTTTCTATGTATGATATGTATGTATCTTTTTGAGTATCCATAATAAAAGCTTCACGCTTAACTTGGGCTTGATGGCGCTGTGTGCATTTCAATGGATATTTATTTATTTATAAAATAAAATAATCGTACTCTCTGTGCCAACAGTGGACAACCGCACGAAGCGTAGACGGAACCGGCCGCAGAACAAACTGCAAGACTTTGCCGCGTTCGCAGAGAGACACGAAAACCAACGGATCCATATATCGCCGCAGCTCACGCTGGCTACATTCCAGTTTCTCAGCACCAGTGAGTATGGGCAAATGAACGGGTGTTTCTATGTATATATAATATTATATATATTATATATATATATATATATATATATATATATATATATATATATATATATATATATATAATATTATATATAATTTATATATATATATATAATTATATATATATAATATATATATATATATATATGTATGTTATTCAGTTGTTGTTAGCTTGGCGTGCTCAAACAGATCGAGACGGTATTTCACACCACGCGACTCACCGCCTGTAACTTTATAAGGCGCAGGTTCGGCCTCTTATGGAATACTGTTCTCATCTTTGGGCAGGGCTCCCCAGTACCAGCTTTCCCAGTAGCCAGCCTCTAGACCGCATTCAGCGAAGAGCGACTCGAGTTGTCGATTGTCATGATATTTCGGCTAATCTTGACTCCTTGGCACTGCGTGGAGATGTAGCTTCATTATGCATTCTCTATCGCATATACCATGGGCAGTGCTCCGAGGAACTGTTCGGTCTGATCCCTGCCGCCTCTTTCCGCCATCGATCTACGCGGCAACTCTACCACACCCACCACCTTGACAGTTGGTAAAGTACTACTGTGCGTTTTAACAGAAACTTTCTGCCCCGCACCACAAAATGGAATGAGTTGCCGCATGCGGTGTTTCCGCACAGATTCGACCTGCAAACTTCAAGAAATGAGCGCTCTTTCCTATAAGGCCGGCAACGTATCTTGTAGCTCTTTGGTGTTGCAAATGTCCATGGGCGGCAGTATTAACTTTCCATCAGGTGATCTGTCTGCTCGTTTGCCCCCTATACTATAAAAAAGTACCCTAACTACAAACTTCTCGCTTAATATGGGGCTAGTTTATGTATTAGTTTATGTTTATGTATTAGTTTATTATATACTATCTATTAGTTTATTCTTTAATTATTTATGTAGTAGTGTGTACTTAGTATATGTACGATTTTGTAGTTATTTAGAATAACGATTTTACTTGTTTTGCACTAGCCCGCTGACCGTTACGCATTGTTCTTTCATCCAAAGGTTGCCTGGAAGAAATTGCTACCTAAGCAATAAGGCCGCCCATGTTGTACTTGTTTTTTTTTCTGTTATCTGTTGTTGTATGTTTTTTTTTACGTGCAATAAAGTATTTTTTATCTTTTATCTTTATCTTATCTAGATGGCACTGCGTGAATGTCATTGGGTATTTATTTATTGCAGGGTATAGGCCTAGCACAGACAACATAGAACTCATCACGCGGACCCAATGGGTGATTGGTTTGTGTTACCGACCACCACCCTTAGATAAACAATACACTAAAAAAATGAACAATTTCACTCGTAAAGAGTCCGCTGCAAAATTATGCCCACCGCGTCAGTTGAGCGAAAATTTCATTCATAATCACGTCGCTCGCTACATGTCATAGTGACATGTGCGTGTGGTCGTTCTTTTGATTTTGTACCCTTTTAATGACGACTTAAGGTCAACATTTTAATGAATAATTTTATGTCATAAATATAACATGTGTCAAGCGGCTGATTGTGCATCTAGTTAGTGTATTGTTCATCTAAGGTATATAAGTATGTTTATCAGTTGCTTAGGACCCTATAAGCTCCTCGGTTAATATAGGCCTAGATGGCGCTGTGTTAGTGTATAGTTATATCCAGGAATTGGGTATTTGACACCACTCATCGTTGACGCACTTTATGAACTGTCAAAAAGGAACGTTTCCATATATTTCGTATAAGATTATTGAAACGTGACGTCATTGCACACTAACATCAATTGACCTAATATTTATTGGTTTCAGTGTATTTAAAAATACAATATTGCAAATAAACAAAAGTGATCAATGAAACGACATTTAAAATAAGGTGCACTTTTATGAAAATAAGGTTTGGTATTGTATTGCGAATGGTGGAGAATACCGAATCCGAACTCATTAGAAAATCTATTGTTGCTGACGCCTGTAGTCACCCGAGATACCCGATTTAATTTGATTTTCTTATTGGGATTGTATTAAAGGAACTTTGATTTATATAAAAACTTAATACGTTTTATAGACAAATATATTGTAAATTCATGTTTTTTGTAATGACTGTTTGTGCCAAAATAAATGAAAAAAAAAAAAAAAAAAAAAAAAAAGCATTAAAGTGTTTGAAAGGAGTGACTGCTGAGTTTCTTGCTGGATTCTTCTCAGTGGACAACTGTCCGAACCAGTGGTAGAATCAAATTTGACATTCATAAGTGTTATTTATGGACCCAAATTGAATAAATATATTTTCATTTTCAGAGACGACGTAAAGTTAGAAAGATAGAGAGCTCTTTACGATAATCAGCGCCATCTCTATCTCAGTGGCGTGCACAGATATTATGAGTAGGGTATTCAAAGTGAGTGACACAAATCGCAAAAACAATAAATAATTTATATTTTCGTCCAATTGATTGCTTCTGATGACAGCAGATCGTCTATGGTTTCAAATGTGTAGAGGAAAATGGGCGAATAAGTGGGAATCATTTAATATGTTCGCGATTAACCGGGTTGTGTGGACGCACAGGGTATGCACTGCTTATTTGCATATATGGAGGGCACGCCACTGCCCTTTCTAACTCAATTTAAGTGAAGAACAACGTTAAGTCTCGTTCTAGAATCCGGGCCTGAATGGTATAAATTCGGTATTCTCCACCATCCGCAATAAAACACGAAACCTTAATACTATAAAAGCGCACCTTATTTTATATGTCGTTTCATTGATCACTTTTGTTTATTTGCAATAATGTATTTTTAAATACACTGAAACCAATAAATATTAGGTCAATTGATGATAGTGAGCAATGACGTCACATATCAATAATCTCATACAAAATATATGGAAACGTTCCTTTTTGACAGTTCATAAAAAGTGCGTCAACGATTAGTGGTGTCAAATACCCAATCAACTCAACAGGCCAAAACGCCGAAGCGCTTTTTTCCAAGTATCAAAATTCATTATTGTGCTTTACTTTGGTATTTTAAATGTATTTTTTGTATTCTTTTTGACGTTCATAAGTGCTTTTTGTAAGCCTAATCTGAATAAATGAATTTTGACTTGACTTTGAATTCATGTATTTTGACTGTAGGTGTGGACGCGTTCCGTCCGGACACAGTATCGGAGACGGTCCTGCGCCGTTTGCTGCGCCAAGACGTGATCCACCACATCAAGCTTAAGGGCAAGACCAAGAAGGACCCCAGCACCTACGTGTTCCAGCAGGGGAAGCCGGTGAGTCGGTGTTGATATATCTATTAACATATTATTATGTTTTCCAAATCCTTAAGATTCAAGGGCTGAATAATAAATAAAAAAAATACACAAACATGCACAGAGAGTGATAAACATGTGTGCGCACAGACACGCACACACACACACTACACACGCACACGTGCACACACACTACACACGCACACACACACACACTATACTCGCGCACACACTTTTGAGAGATATAGACATGGGTGCGCGCACACTCACAAACACACACACACTTACAAATTTACATAAAGACATCCACAATATTTTTACATGTTTTATTTTAAGTTGTTTTTGTAAACTGACTTTAGTCACGGATGTCAATATTTTATTTTGAGAGAGGGTGTTTATAATAAATACAAGAATTTATCTAGTTCGTATATATAAAGTTCTAATTTATTGTAATATTTAGGTACTTATGAGCGTCGGTGGCTCATTGGTGGACTGTTGCCTTCCGATCTGGAGAGTGCCGGTTCAAATCTCGCCACGTACCAATGTCTTTCGAGTTTTCGAAAAATATATGTGCGTTGTCCGACGCTCTTACGGTAAAGGAAAACATCGTGAGGAAACCTGCGCACGCATGCGAAGGGATTCAAAAATTGTGCCTGAAGTGGGCCGCACCGTACTGGGCCCGCGTGAACGATTAAGGCCTGTACACCCAGGGGGGGCGAGGGGTCTAAGGGGGGGACGAGCCTCCCCATGCACCCCCCTACTGGGCTGATGATGATGATATTTTATTACCTATTCATAATTCGAGGTGTTTTTTCTCTGTACAATAAGGTGGACTACTTCGTGTTGATCCTCGAAGGGCGAGTGGAGGTGACGGTTGGTCGAGAAAACCTCGTGTTCGAAGCCGGGCCGTTCACCTATTTTGGGGTGCAGGCCTTGACCCAGAATATCGGCGTTGGTGAGTACCCTACTAATACCACCCATGTGGTGTAATGGTCGAGACGTCGGCTACTACACTAAGGGTTCCGGGTTCGATCCCCGGGCACTACAAATATTTGTGTGCATGAACATGTCTGTCTGGGTGTTTTCTATGTGTAATATTTATATATTTACAAAAAAAAATTATATAAGTACGTTTAATGAATGAATGAATGATCCGACCGTTTTCGGTCATCGCGACCACTTCAACTCTAAACAGTACGGCGCACATGCGCTTGAAGAGCTAATGTAGGCGATCTTTGCAGTAAACTCACGAGCACATTGTGCACACGTGAGCTTACCATTGACACAATAATACTGAATGGTCACGGGTGTTCGGGCTTTTAATTCGTCGCGTTTAGCGTCTAGGTCAGCTTTACGATGATCTTTCATAATGCGAACCTGCCTCTGTACATAAGCACGTTCTTTAGTGTAAGCGTACGGAGGAGCCTGTCTCTCATAATACAGGGGAACCTTTTATGGGAGCAGTTCTCAATATTTACTGTGAAATTATTGCTAAAAAAATCTTTTTCTTTTCTTTTCTTCTTTCTTTCTCTGAACAAGCCGACGCCATTCAGGGCGATGCGCTGCCAAACCTTCCCACTCCGAGGGCACGATCTTGCATCTCTTCATATGGCGCTTCTTCTACTTACGCTTACCATCCTGCAGTTCATAATAAAAGATACGTTTAAGTATGTTTAACCATTGTTTGGAACCCATAATACAGGCTTCACACTTAACTTGGGGCTAGATGGCGCTGTGTGAATGCCAGTAGATATTTATTTATTTATACGTTATCTTAGTCCCAATCAGCCTTGGGCCCACGTGGTTCGTTATCGTCTCATCTCCCCATACTTTTGTGGGAAGGCCTATGCCCTGCAGTAAGTCGTAATTGGCTGATGATAAAGGTGAAAGAATGAAAAAAATGGCCAAGTGCGAGTAGGAATCGCCCGTGGAGGGTTCCGTAGCAGCAAGTAACATAAAATATAAAATTTTATTTACTTAGGCACCTACTAAAGCTTTAATACGAAAAATATTGGTTCACCGTTTATGACGTATAAAAAAAACTACACACCAGAAATCGTTCGTTTCATCATATATATTTTTATTATTTTGGGGTTGACCCATAGTTTAGAAATTAGAGGAGGGGAACACTTTTTTCAACTTTGGAAGTGTCTCTCGCGCAAACTACTCAATTAATAAAAAAATGATATAAGAAACTTAAAAAGACGATACCACTTTTCAGGGTTCCATTTTTTGCCATTTGGCTACGGAACCCTAAAAAGATGAAAAGGTCGTAACTAATATGTGTTTCACAGCGGAATCGCCGACGCCGTCTGCCATGGGCTCTCTCCAAAACATCAACGTGGACGCTTTGTTGAAGTATACATTCATACCGGACTACTCAGTGAGGGCCATCACTGAACTGTTTTATCTCACCGTGAAAAGGTAATTGATATTTTTATTTATTATAAGTGTACAGGAACGTCAGGACGCTCACCTGATAGCAAGACAGCGGTATTGGAGGAGACCAACAACTGATAGACAATTATAACAGATGTTAAGTCTCTTAAACTTGGTAATTTCACTAGCTACAGTGTCCTCATCCCGAAACACAAGTGCAAAACATTGGGATTGGACGGGACGATATCTGGCGGTGGTACCTAGTCGACTCAGTACTAGATAAATATTAAAAAACTAAATGCACAATCACGAAGATTAATGGACTAAACAATGCCGCTTGACACGTACGTTGACTTATTGTTATATTTGGGACATATATTTTACTAGCTTTTGCGTGCGACTTCGTCCGCGTGGAATAGTTACTTTGGCCTAATGCTCTCTTTAACCCGCTACTTCGTTTATATAGGTGAGTTAAAACTGCGATATCTCATAAGATATTCATTTAAATTGAATGATGTAAAGGGCAATTTTGTTTAAAATGAAATACTTGTGATAAATAAAGTATTTATTTGGATATGGATTGATATCATATTTATGAAAATAGCTTCGCAAAATGATGCATTATTTTAGAATAATTTTTTGGCAAAAAATATGTTATAGGGAGCTAACCTTAAAAGATAGACATAGGCTGTCGCGGACTTTTTTGTAGACCTTTAAAAGGGTAACAATACTCTCATACATGACTTTTGCGAAACTTTACCCGTATTCGCAGCGTACGCAGCGGAATCTCCAAGTAAGAAAATTTCCCCACGGATTTTGAAACATTCTTCATTGCTGCTCCGCTTCTATTGCTTGTAGCGTGATGATATATAGCCTATAGCCTTCCTCGATAAATGAGCTATCTAACACTGAAAGAATTTTTCAAATCGGACCAGTAGTTCCTGAGATTAGCGCGTTCAAACAAACAAACTCTTCCGCTTTATATTAGTATAGATGGGTAGGTTCGTGCCCCTCGGTGGGGACGTTTATTGAGCTGATGATGATGTTTTTTTAATTAGAACTTTGACCTTAAAGCGTCATTAAAATGGTACACACCCCTCGGTGGTGACGTTTAATGAGCTGATAATGATGAATACGTTTTTGTAGATCATTATACTTGGCGGCGAAACGGGCCACCTTAATGGAGAAGGGGGCATTGTCAAAGGGCGCCACCAACGAACAGTTCGACAATGAAGTTGATAAGGTAAGCCTGACCTTCTACTTCTAATTGGGTTATTTATTTGATTTAGGTATATATTATTATGTGACGTCATTTATTCACTGGTTTCCGTCAGAATATCGGCGCTATTGCGACGCTTTTTTTATAAAAAAGTAAGAAAGAAAGAAAAAACTTTATTCGAATAAATCTGTTACAGATACTTTTGAATCGTCAATTGTTATTATTATTATATTTTTTTATGACTTGACCACACTATAGCGTCGCAATGGCTTATGCTGGGGCAAAGGGTCAAAGGGTTCCGACCTTTTTCAATGTTTATAGTTTTAATTTTAAGAAATAAGTGCATAATAATATGTATTTTCTTTTCTTTCTATTTTTTTTCTTAAGGTATAAATGGTTTTTCTTTCATCGTTCTTATTCAGTAGGTCTTTCTTCCACACAAAGGAAAATCTATAGTTTGTGACGCTTTAAAGCGTCTCTGACAGTCAAAGGTTTAACCTATTCTAGTCCACTACTGGACATAGTCTCCCCGATTCTGCGTCAGATATCCTGGTCCTCCGCTTCCCTCATCCAGCCTCCACCAGCGACCTTTCGCAAGTGGTCGGTCTCTCGGGCCGGAGGGCGTTCTACGCTACGCTTGCCGAGACGCGGTCTCCACTCCTGGACTCGTCTGCTCCAACGGACCGGAACGGAGGTTCTGCGACATACGTGACCGGACTACTCGGTGTTTAGTTTTCTTGTCAATAACTAAGTTCTATTCTTTTTTCCTAAATTGTTATCTTTTTATTTGGTCACATGCAATGTTTGGATGTAATAAATAAATATATGTTCTGTAATGACGGGACACCGGCAGCAATGAAGGAGTCTTAACTTGTTGTAGTCTAGTTTAATAATGTGTACTAAATTATAATAATCAAAGCTTATACACTAATACCAATCTTTCTTGGTTGGAACCGGGTCCGGTCCCCGGGGCTGTATAAACACAGTACACTTATAACATAAAAAAATAAAATAAAACTTTTGTGTGCATAAATATGTTTGTTTGTATTGGTTTTGGTGTTCTATGTGTAATATGTATGTATTTACAAAAAAAAAATAAGTTAATCCAGCCAAGTTAAGCGTGAAACTTGTATTCTGGGTACCAAATAACGAATAAACATATTTATATACTTTTTTTGTAAATAGGTACATACATATTACAAAAAAACACCCAGACCAGACCAACACAAACAGACGCGTTCGATATGTTGTGATGTACTGCCCAAGAATTGAACCGGGAACCCTTGGTGTACTGACATAAACATTACACCACATTGGTCGTCAATTATAAGGTGGGTACATTAGCCATCTTCAAGCGCATGTGTGCCGTACTGTTTAGGAGTCGAAGTGGTCGCCATGACCGAAAACGGTCGGATCGTTCATTCATTCATTCATAAGTTTGGTAAATATATAATTTTTCATTATGATTTGTAGCAATCACCCCGAGTTAACATAATAGAATTGATGCAATCTCCACAAAACTATACGTCCTCAGAAATATTGGACGATACATTCACAGTACCAAGCAAATCAACTGACAAGGCCAACGTCCAATGTTCGCCAAACTTTTCCACGAAGTCTGCCTATGAAATAAGACGCACCCAACGTTTGGGCCAATGTTGGTCAAGCGGTCGGGACGTCGAGCTATCCAACTTGAGCTCTATGGTAAAGATACAGCTGACAGAAGAGCGTGGCCAATGTTGTTCAAGTGGCCATGGCGTCGACCAATCCAACTTGCGCTCTGAAGGAAAGAGAAACCTGACGAAGGAGTGTGACCAATGTTTGGACAAATGTTTATCAAACGTACATGACGACGACCAATCCAATTTGAGCTCTGCGGAAAAGAGCAATCTGGCAAAGGAGTATGACCAATGTTTGGACAAATGTTTGTCAAGCGTAAATGACGACAACCAATCCAATTTGAGTTCTGTGGGAAAGAGAAAGCTGATAAAGCAGCAGGACCAATGTTCGTCAAGCTGTCATGACATCGACGAATCCAACGTGAGCTCTGTGGAATGAGACAGCTAACGGAGAATCGAGGCCAATGTTCGTCAAACAGTCGTGACGGTGACCAATCGTATTTGAGCTCTGTGCGAAAGAGACAGCTCACGGAGGAGCGGGACGGAGATAGTACGATGCAAAAGTGGTGGGAGAAATGCGACGAGGTATGCGACGAGTGCGCCAAGAATAATTACTGGTTGACTAAAAGCGTATTGAATAAAAGTACGGATGATTTAAAGGATAACGGTAAAGAATTTTGAGTTGTTTTTATTATATGGGTAGGCATATACAGGGTGAAACCGAAAACATAGGCATTATTTTTCAAATAGGAACCTGCTCGACCTTGACCACCTATGTCTAACAAATAAATCATTTCATTCCATCTCGTGATTTAAAGTAGGTACATCCTCTAATTCTGAGGCAAATCTATTTATACAAAAATTCAAATATGTAAATCCTAAAAATCATGTGAAACACTTTGCGATTGATCAATTAACATATAACAATAAAAAAATAAAAATTTGTTGACTCAGACAAAATCATGTTGAATGAAATATGGGGTGAGGCTTGAACGCGGCACTTGGTGGGGCGCTGAACGAAGTAGTTAATCAATTAAAAAAAACATTTATTTCGAACGTGAGTCAATAGTGTTAGTAGCATCAAACTTAAAAACTATGCTTGTAAAAAAGTAGTACGAGCTATAATACATTTGCTCAATGCAATGCAATAATTTAGTTATTTATTTTGTAAAACTTTTAATTAAAGTCTAAATGGTGTTAGCTTCCCACAAAAACATACATTAAAAAAATCATTCATATATAGATATTTCACCGGATAGTAAGTGATGCCACTACGAGTGCATTGCCAAGCTTATAAAAAAATGGAGAGGGAAAAGTGACTTCGCTACTTTTCCGCGGTAGACGCAATTTCTTAAGTTATGTTTCAATTTTTTCCATAAAATCCTGTCGGTACATGCGCCAAACACCCTGTATAAATAAATAGTTAAATAATAATATCCACTGACATTAACACAGGGCCATCTAGCCCCAAGTTAAGCATTTAGTCTAGAATTTGAGTACTAAACAACGGTTTATTTATTTATTCTTTATGCACCAAATACAACAGCACAACGGCGAACTTGAGGGAGACCTATGTCCAGCAGTGGACTGCGATAGGTTGAATAGGAAAAGGCGAACTTAATGCCTAGAGGCATAAAAAAATATAAGTATGTTTAACGGTTAAACATACTGATATACTTTTTTGTAGAAAACACCCAGACCAATATAAACAGACATGTTCATGCACTGCTTGTTTGTACTGCCCGGGGATCGAATCCAGAACCCTTGGTTTAAAAGACATATCCTCAACCTTGACTCCATAAGTCATTAATCTACAGATGCGGATATTGTTTGTAAAAAGAAGAAGACCACTTTCCATACGGACTCTTCGCTGCTTACTATACATAATTTGTTACCTAACGAAGATACAGAAGTAGTCGGTCCTGGCACTTCAA
Source organism: Leucinodes orbonalis (assembly GCA_019425675.1). Classification (NCBI taxonomy): domain Eukaryota; kingdom Metazoa; phylum Arthropoda; class Insecta; order Lepidoptera; family Crambidae; genus Leucinodes; species Leucinodes orbonalis. Next base: position 22,824 of record PQWD01002957.1, read on the forward strand.
GAGGTTAGATTTTTTTCGTATGGATTTTCACCGGTCGAGAGTTTAGGCCCCAACCAGATGGACGTATGACCCGGTTAAGGTGGCGGGTAGCAGATGGATGTCAACTGCTAGGGACCGGTCCGCGTGGGAGTCATTAGGGAATACGATATATTTACGATTCATCGTCATCATCATTCAGCTCATAAACGTCCCCACCGAGGGGCACGAGCCTACCTGCAAAGGGTGTTTAGGCCTTAGTCGTCCACGCAGGCCCAGTGCGGATTAGACGACTTCACGTACAACCTTTGAATCACTTCGTAGGCGTGCGCAGGTTTCCTCGTGATGTTTTCCTTCACCGTAACAGTGTCGGATAAACGTGCATGTCCGAAAATTTGAAAATACATTGGTACGTGGCGGGCTTCGAACCTGCACCCTCCAGATTGGAAGGCAACAGTCGACACCAATGAGCCACCGACGCTTCTCCTTCGTTCATCATTACAATCTAAAATGTGCAGTGAACGAAGTCCTCCCCTAATGATTTCCACGCGGAGCGTTCCCTAGCAGTTGACATCCATCTGCTACCCGCCACCTTAACCGGGTCATCAGTCCATCTGGTCGGGGGTCGGCCTACGTTTTGTTTCCTGTAACGTGGACGCCACTTGAGAACCTTCACGCCCCATCAGCCTTCACCCAGCAGTGAACATTTTAGGTTGTAATGATGATGATGATGATGATGGGCAAGAGTTGAGGGTTCCATCGTTTGAAATTGTGTAGGTTTTGTTAAAAATTCTTTGCTGAGTCGAAATTGAACTTGGACCCTTGTTTACAATGGCAAACTGCATTAAGGGACAACCAATGCCCTGCGCCTGTCGCCCAAGACGACAGATGTTAGGTCCTTATACCCGATAATTTTACTAGCTTCAGTGCCCTCAACCCGAAACACGAAAGTGCAAAACACTCGTATTTCACGGGACAATATCTGGTACTGCGGTGGTACCTACCTAGACGACTCAGTACCGAGTCTACCAACTAGTGGACGATATCTGGCACTGCGGTGGTACCTACCTAGACGACTCAGTACCGAGTCTACCACCTAGTAAATGTTAATGAATTCTGTTTAACATAACGTAAATTATTCAGCCGGTAGCTCGACAAATAGGGTGGTATTCAAGAAGGAATCTCTCGATACCCCGAGTGTGAGATGTGGGAGAGAGACAGCGATAGTATGAGGGAGACGGACAGATTGGTGCTGAGGCAGCTGGCCAAGATTATCAGAATGTTGGAGAAGAAGGATCAGACTTGAGGTTTTATTAACATTTTGTATTGTAGGAGAGTGGATACGTAGATAGATATTTTATTGGTCAAAATTACAACTTCATTACAATAAAGAAGGGTTTCATAGTTGATAGTGCTTTCATCTAAATACAATGGTAACTGACAGTGATTTTTCAACGTACAGCCAAACCACTGGATGGATCAGGCTGAAATATGCGTAAAGCTACTATACTTTGGTATCCCCTGAGATTGGACTTTGATAAATTCCAACCCTAAGAGGATAAAATAGGGGATAATTAATAATACTTCTTAATGCGAGCGAAGCCAGGAGCTAAAGCTAGTCTATGAACATAAATACAATTGGAGTGTCTATTTGTATATTTTTTTTTAAACGTTTTTTACTTACATATGATACTAGCTTTTGCGTGCGACTTCGTCCGCGTGGAATAGTTACTTTGGCCTAACGCTCTCTTTAACCCGCTACTTCGTTTATATAGGTGAGTTAAAACTGCGATATCGCATAAGATATTCATTTAAATTGAATGATGTAAAGGGCAATTTTGTTTAAAATAAAATACTTGTGATAAATAAAGTATTTATTTGGATAAGGATTGATATCATATTTATGAGAATAGCTTCGCAAAACATAATTTTAGAAATTTTTTTTAGCAAAAAATATGTTATTAGGAGCTAACCTTTAAAGATAGACATATGCTGCCGCGGACTTTTTTGTCGACCTTTAAAAGGTAACAATACTCTCATACATGACTTTGCGAAACTTAACCGTTACGCAGCGTACGCAGCGGAATCTCCAAGTATAAGAAAATTTCCTCCCGGATTTTGAAACATTCTTCATTGCTGCTCCGCTTCTATTGCTTGTAGCGTGATGATATATAGCCTTATAGCCTTCCTCGATAAATGAGCTATCTAACACTGAAAGATTTTTTAAATCGGACGAGTAGTTCCTAAGATTAGCGCGTTCAAACAAACAATCAAACTCTTCAGCTTTATAATATTAGTATAGATACGTACAGAGCATACACCAAAATGTTTTTTGTTTTTTTTATCTGTGTGTTATTTCTGTAATGGTTGAACCGATTTTTACGGGACTGTTATGGGCAAGTACCTAATGTTATAAGGAAAAATTTGGCTACATTTATTTTTAACGACTTCAAAAAATGAGGTTACTCAATTCGACTATGCTTTTTAATCAAAAATCGTAGGCGACTCAGAGTAACTACTTCTTCATTGTAGTTTATTTATTCCAGTTACTATTTTTGTTAAGAATCACTCAAAATTGTAAAAAAAACATTAACAAAAAATATACCGACTTCTATTAGGACACGCGGATACAGGACTCTCATTAGCTCTCTTAGTTAAATTTTAAAATTGTCAAAGTGATTTATTTGCCTCAAGGGTTGAAGAAATTAACACAGTATATCATTCAGTAACGAACAGTGTGCCCAAAGTGATATAAGTGACGTACTTTTACAATATCGAACGATTGTTTACAATATCAGCTGTTAACATTCAATTTTGCAACGGTGAACCATAGTGAACAGTGCTAATGACTTGCTAACCGGCTCGTGACCTTCAATTTCGTGTGCGATCGTTAAACTTCGGATCAGCTGATTTAGCTGTATTCGCCGGGACTTACAATATAAGAGTTTAATTCGCTTAGTGGCTACACAGCACAGGGCAGAATATAACAGGAATAATTAGTACCAAGGATCGAACCTCGATACAAAAAAAAAATGTTTATATTTATATTATTATATATATATTTTTCTTTTTATTTTATTGTCAACGATATCGTTTTAAAATATAACGAATGGTACTGTCTGTTGAGGTTGTCGAAGAGTCATTGCAGACCGACAATACCAGTACTGTAGCGGTTGTGAACAATTATCCAGCAGTGAGGCTACGAAAAGTGGATGGTTCTTTTGATATTTCAGACTCCGTTAGGGTTAGGAGAGGGGTTCCGCAGAGCCATTCTGGGACCACTCCTTTTTTATTATATAGCGCTATTTGGCTTGATATTAGGCATTCGCGATACCACAGCTATGCAGATGACGTTCAGATTTATATCTCCTGTAAACCTACGTAAGGTCAAGGTGGCTAATTCCGTCTAGAGGGTATCACCGTCTGCTTCAAATAACTCTTGCCGGAATAATCCTACGCTATTGATATTACCATAATTAAATGTCTAATGTGATCACGATTGTCATTTCTAAGGCTCGGCTAAAAGTCCTCGGCTGGTCATAGTTGAAATCAGCGGTTTGCTGTCGGCAAACAAATGCTGAGCTGTGGCCATTTGTATCCCTGCGACACACAGGTGGCGCATATATTTGAACTGTGTTTTAAATTTTTAGTAATATTTGATTTTTCTTAACGTATTGGTAAATTGTTTTCTTTTGATTTGTTTTGTTAGTAACAACCATGTGCTTACTTAGTTTGCGACTGTGTGTCTGATACAAATTAAGAAATTATCTATCTATCTATTTACTATTTATTTTTACCTAGCTGAAATAATTTTTTGCTTTTTAGTTGAAGTCGGTAGTTTTTGTTAAAATTTATTCATTTTACAAAACTTTTATTTTATAAAAATAAAGTATAGAGCGTCGGTGGCTTCATTAGTATGGACTGTTGCTTTCCGATCTGGAGGGTGCCGGTTCAAATACCACCACGTATCAATATGTTTTCGACTTTCTATTGAATGGTACGTTGTTCCACGCTCACGATAATGAAAACATCGTGAGGAAACCTGCGCACGCTTGCGAAGAGATTCAAGTAGTGCGTGAAAACCGTACAACCTCACTGCACGCCCTGGACGACAGGCTATACACCCTGTACGGGTGACCCTCGGTGGGGAAGTTTAATGAGCTGATGATGATGATTTTAAATTGAGTTTAATTAATGCTATTCGGTTTGTTGCAGTTGTTAGAGTCGGTCGATGAGGACCTGAGCATCACTGGGGAGCATAAGACTCCGTCCAGGCAGGTCAGTATGTTTTATATGTTAAGTGAACAGGACGGTCAGGACGCTCACCTGATGGTGATACGCCTGACCATGACAGAGCGGCATTGAAGGAGACCAACAACTGATAAACAGTTATTATTCTCATCAATGCCGCACTGCACCGTCACCGAGACAAACAGATGTTAGTCTCTATACCCGGTAATTTCACTAGCTACAGTCCCTCATCTGAACACAAAAGTGCATAGCACACTTATTTCACGGGACGATATTTGGCACTGAGGTGGTACCAACCTAGACGACTCAGTACCGAGTCTACCATCTAGGGGACGATATCTGCACTGCGGTGTACCTACCTAGACGACTCAGTACCGAGTCTACCACCTAGTGGACGATATCTGGCACTGCGGTGGTACCTACCTAGACATCAGTACCGAGTCTACCACCTAGTGGACGATATCTGCACTGCGGTGGTACCTACCTAGACGATCCAGTACCGAGTTACCACCTAGGGACGATATCTGGCACTGCGGTGGTACCTACTAGACGACTCAGTACCGAGTCTACCACCTAGTGGACGATATCTGGCATGCGGTGTACCTACTAGACGACTCAGTACCGAGTCTACCACCTAGTGGACGATATCTGGCACTGCGGTGGTAGATGACTCAGTATCGTTTACCACCTAGTAAATAGTGGTAATGTCATGCGATTGTCTCAAATATTAAAACTAATGGTAAAATGATTTTGGGTCGTCATTTAATTAGGTTTAAGGCTGAGAGCCATCTGCGTTCGCCAATTGCCCGGTGAAGCTGTAAAGGCCATCTGCGGCCAACAGCGGTAGTCAGTTCGTAATAAAAAGTCATTCATAAGGTCGCGTCATGATGATGATGAATCATTCTTGTCTCCAGGTATCCCCCAACCCGCCTCCGGTGTCAGCTTCCCCTTTGACAAGATCATCCTTCACGTCCCGCTCTCCCGAAAGCGCTCGTCTGGATGAACAGGAGAGATTACTGAAAAACGTCGAATAGGCTTAAAGCTAAGGTCATAAGTGAACGGGACGGTCAGCTCGATCTCCTGGTAAGTGATACACCTGACCATGACAGAAGCAAAAAATACAAGGAATACGATATGTTATTGCACTGTTGTATTAGTGTTGTTGGAAGGTCGGGACAGTTTGAACCGAGAATCGAAGATATAACCTTACGGGAAAGAACATATGTAAGGAATAAAGTTCTATTCGATATATCCATTCAACAAGTATGGAAAAAAAACATTACTTACATAAATCGAGCATCGAATCTAGAAAATCTGGAAAATAGACTGTACTGTAAAACTATCTAAATTTTTCTATAGAAAGCACTGAATAGAAACAATGATTGTATCTATCATGTATACAAGCTTTAAGATTGTTGTATTAAAAAGAAAAATTGTCTATGGCCCAATAACTTATTACCATAAACAATGCTTATATTTACGGGCGACGTACTTAATAAAACACTAGTCTCGAACAAATACTCTTAAAGTAGTTAATTTATTGTATTTTTATTTATAATTTAAGTAGATCAATACCATTGGATAAATTAAAAAAAACTGTTGTCTATGCTTTTAATCTATGAGATATACAAATAAGCGATGTTAATAACTTCGTTATTTAATTGTTTTAAGGTCCTTCAGAATCGATAGTAATTAATCAAAAACATAAAAAACGTTATTAACGATTTAAACATCCCTGTGAAATACCACCCGGTGAACAGATAATATTTTAATAATAATAAATATCCACTGTACGTTATATATGTACGTTATCCGACGCTCTTACGGTGAAGGAAAACATCGTGAGGAAACCTTCATGCACGCATGCGAAGAGATTCGAAGGTTGTGTGTGAAGTCGTCCAATCCGCACTGGGCCCGCGTGGCGACTAAGGCCTAATCACCCTATACGGGTAGGCTCGTGCCCCTCGGTGGGGACGTTTAATGAGCTGATGATGATGATGAAATATCCACTGACGTTCACACAGCGCCATCTAGCCCCAAGTTAAGAGTGAAGCCTGTAGTATGTGTACTTAACCCGTGACTAAAAAGGGTTTATCCGTTACACATACTTATATACAATCTTTTTTGTGAATACATACATATTATACGTAGAAAACACCCACACCATTACAAACAGACATGTTCATGCACACAAAGCTTACGGCCGATATCGAACGGGAACTTGAATTTGTACAGCCGCGTTTCAACCGCTACACCAAATGGATCGTAAATAGGATTTTTAAATAATTATTTATTAATGAGTTCTGAAATATTTATTTGGAATAAATTAATTAAGTTGAACACTTGTAATACTTCGTTTAATAAGTTTGCTCAAGAGTCCTAATCATATGTCCGAGTCGATTACTCTAACTAATTAATTTTGAACCAAAAAATTAATTCTTAATCATTTAGTTATTCATCAAAAAGTTTTTAATACTAAATTCATGAGAACTGAATCGATAACTTTCAAACCGACTAGTCTTGAATCGATAACTTTCAAATCGAGTAATCCTGAATCGATTAATATAGTGTAACAATATTTCACTTGAAAGAACCGTAATATAGTACCTACTAACATCTTTATAAAAAATCATGTAGCTGTATATGTATAATGGAAAGTCATTAATACGAAATGTCTACTTTTTAATTTCAAATCTTTTAAACCTAATGTAAGGGTAGCGTTGATATTGGAATGGTGCATATTTATGTATAATACACGACCAAATTTTGTACCGGCATTGCAATTTAACCCTTAACCGCTGTACCGAAGAGACCGCGTCCATTTAAATTTACTCGAAGAATATCATTGAAGTTTGTTTCCGTGGCTTGGTTAAGGGTTAATATGCAGTGTTACGTGTTAGACTTTTTACAGCGTAATTAGCACTTTGAATAAGTTCTCGAATAGGGTGCTTTTCTTCATTTTGATGTAATCGAATAATTATGGAGCGTCGAGTGGCTCTCAGTGGGTGACTGTCGCCTTCTATCCGGGGGCTGAGGTTCAAAGTCCCGCCAAAAATGACCAATGTTTTTCCGAATTTTCACAAAAAAGTTATGTACTTATCCGACGCTCGTACGCTGAGGAAATCATCGTGAGAAACCTTCATGCACGCTGCGAAGATTCAGGTTCGTCTTAAGTCGTCCTCGCACTGGCCCGCGTGTACGACGAAGCCTAATTCACCTAACGTAGCTCGTGCCCCTCGTGTGGACGTTAATCGAGCTACCGGCCATTCATATGTAATCGCTTAAGCAGTTTCTTCGCGTCAGCTAGTCTCACTGACCACACATCCCCCCCTGTTAATTTCTTACTCATTTTATAAAAATAAGCTAAAATATTTTATAATACACTTAAGTAATCCTTACCAACTTGTTGTTTGTCAAATGTTTAATTTTAATATTATATGATTACATTTGATAATCTTCCTTGAATTTGTATAATAACAAAATATTAAAGTTTTATTCTCATATTCAATCTCGGAATCAGTAAGGGATTATTTTGGCCTTTGTTATTATTCATGATATCATATTCACTATAGTCAAAAGAGCTAACTAATTACACTAGTTATATTTTAGGTTTATTTAATATATAACAGCAGCCATGACCATGTTTGAAATCTCTTTATCTTCCTTACTCTAACAAATTGGTCGTTCGTTGGTTATAATTTTTTTAAATACAATTTTAACCGACTTTTTATTCATTATTAAACATCCTATTAAACCGCTAGGTAATACTATAAAAAGTTAAACTTACCCTTTAACGCCATTTATATTTCAGACATATTTTTGTTTGGTAAAAAAGCTGGGGAGTATATGATTTTGGTGAAGGCTTTCATAAGTGAGTGTTATATACGTATGTCGTGTCTCCTGTATGGACTATATCCCTTGATCGTTTCGTACGACAACTGTAAGATGAAAAGATTATAGTATTGTGATAAATACTTAATCTCCGCATCACCATTCTCTCAACATAAATAAAAGAAAATGGTATAAAGTGATCGATACGGTTAGTTTGCTCTCCTCAGTGTAAGTGATACGCATGGCCATGACATAACAGAGCAGCATTAAAAAATCAGTCGCTGTACACGGATTGTACTCCATTAATGCCGCTCGTCCCGGTAATCCAGACAGGTTGTTACGACTTTTTCCTACATACCCGCTTTATTTTAATGTTCAAAAGATATATTAAATTATATTTGTCAAATATACGAGTACTTATCAATTGACAATAACAAAGTAAACTTTCTTACCACATGAAAAGTATTATTCATAACTTATCCATCAAAATCATGAAATTAAAAGTGAATACCTATTTTGAAAATCGATCTGAACATTAGATGATCTGAAAATTTTATGACATATTGTAGGATGTCTGATGTTGCATTGAATTATAAGTATTATTACGTTATGTTGCCGTCAAAATATGATTTTGGCTGAATAGTGATTTGTCTGTATACATAAGTAATTGACAATCTGTGTTTAAAACTTCCTTAGATCTAAATTATAATATATAAATAGAATTTATAACAACTTAAGTAGACATAACGTTTGGCCATTGATACATGTATAGAACATAACTATATACTTATGCAAATTCTATAAAAATTATATAACTAGATTAACCTAAAATCAAATTTGTACGGTAACACGTATGTATGTTAAGTCTTTAATGTTTATCGATGAGCCGATTGTGTGACCGAACAGTAAGAGGTGAAATGGCGAAAACACTAAAGTTTAACATTATCGTTTTAATTTACGAGGTCAATGGCGCATTCAAACTATTATTACAAATTTGAACATACATATTTTTATTCAGATAAATCGTTTACGGATACTTTTAAATTGGCAATTTATATTTTAATAACGCCGATTCGGAAAAAAAATGGATTTTTGGGAAGACCGCGCAAATAACCTCAATGGTTCCTCTTTACTGTTCAGTTTATTTGTGCCAGAGTTAGCATTACAATTAACATTTAATTCTAAAAAATAATCTGTTTCAAAGATTTTGAGACTGAAATAATGATTAGTTTTTCGGTATATTTGACCTTAACCCTCCCCGCTGGACCTGTGCGTTTACTTTTCTGGAAGATCCTACTTTTTCCTAACCGTTGTGAGCTAGATTAAGAACTATGGTAATACTAAATGGCGATTCAAAAGTATCTGTAAAATATATATTCGGATATTAAGTTTTGCTCCCTATATGATCTACTTACGAACAAGGTTTCATCTCTTACTGTTCTTATGTTATAAATTCGCAGTATTATCTAATATATGAGGCATTTATATATTTGTTTGTGTACGTCGCAGTGGAACTAATTATACTATGATGTGCTGTAGTAGTTGCCATTTAATATTTAAGTATCTGTTGTCTATTTATTTCTACTTGGTTTTTGTTAATATTGGTTGTGTATGAACAATAGGGATGACTTATACGGCCTAGACAGATATTACTGGATACAGTTACTTAAGTTTCTCATTAGTGTAAAATCTATTTCGAGATCATAAGTAGTTAGTGAAATACGATTATAACGTATCCTTAATTATGTATTTATTATTATAATAATGGGTGTTTAATAGTAAACCGAATTTTAAAGTTTAACTGCGACATGTTTATGTAGTTGGTATGAAAATTTTTTTCTACAAAATCCGAAATTTATTAAAGTATATATTATTTGTATCTCGACGTTGGCGATAATACATCGAATAAATAAATATATGGCGCTTAATATTGTTTTATTTTTTCTTGTCTCTAATCAAACATTTAAATATATATAACTCAAAGGTGACTTCATAGTGATCTACCAACGCACAGCCCAAACCACTGGTAGGATCGGGCTGAAATTTGGCATGCAGGTAGATGGTATGACGTAGCATCTGCTAAGAAAGGATTTTTATTAATTCTACATCAAGGACATAAAATAAGGGATGAAAATAATGGTTAAGCAAGCGAACGCGAGAAAAGCTATTGTTTCGAATATATACAATAGATCAATTTTTTTGTACACAAAAAATACAGAAATTATAGTTATAAAAATAAATAGACATATTCTTAAGATCTTTTTCGCACCCTACCTCAGCACATAATAAAATCCAAGAAAAAATAATATGTCAAAGTATCAACAAGTTATAAGTAAGTTTAGCGTAAAGATTCCGGACCGAGGACCGCCACTCTGCGGAAGTTCGCTGTGAAGCTGGAGAGAAAAGGCGAAGAAGCTTCGTAATCCGGTGAACCTATCAGCGGTGGACTGCGTCAGAACATAATACTGTTGTAGACGAGAGATGCCTCTTATCAGCCAGTGGACCGATAGCTTGCTTATTTTTATAATTTAAAAAAACTGTGCGCTTGATTTGAGGTAGATAAATAAAACAACATCTTAGAATTTATCTATTTTAATTTCGTTTTCAATAAATATATTGAACTTACATTATTAAACACGATTACACGACAAATGACTAGATCATAGCGGAGGCGAATACACGGTGCTACAAATATTTAATAATTATCTGTGGTGCCACTAAAAAAAAAAGTTTGCAAAATATTCAAATTAAATTTTGTTATAATATGAGTAGATTTTTTTATATTTTGACAAATATTTATATATAAAATTTATTATACTGTTAAAAGCTAATATTACAAAACCGATATTTATTATAATTTCAGTTTATATATATTTTCTCAACGCATAAAAGCTTAATTTGAATTATAAGGATGCCTTATTGCAACACGGTTCTATTAACTAACTTCTAAATATTAAACAGTTCTTTAAATGTACAACAAGATTATGTATATATTTACCTAACGCGATAAATTTGGGACATATAATACTATTTATATGATAGAATAACGAGGTGTTGAAGCGTATGGACCGCCATATTTTTTGCTAAATTAAAAATTATTTTTATTTTCTTTTGCAATAAATTTATAGTTTGCCACTTGTTGTACCTATGTTATAAAATTTACACAGATTTCAGAGTTAGAATGGTCTTCATTTTTTTCCCGATATGAATCATATCAAGTAAACATTTATATAAAATAAGAATACATTACGGAATACAAGGACTAGAAATCTTGCGGTATTGCAACAACAAATAAAAAGTTATGAATTTAATTAAAAAAATCAAAAAGTCATAGCTCAACTACCGTGAAACTTATGACATTGCGTCTACCGGGGAAAAGTAGTGTAAAAAAAAGTCCTGGCGGTCCATGCGCCAAAACGCTGTATAGAGAAGCATTACCCAGTATTTAATGCCGGGACAAAAATACATACATACTAGTAGACATATTACAAGGGTTAAACATTTATTTGTATTTAATTTGATTTAGCCCACTTTAAGTTTGAGATTTCGTTTTTTGACGTTGAATGGCTACCTAAACAAATATACTTAGCAAATTAAATTGATAGTAACTGTACTCTCTTATACGGACCAAAGACTGGATACTGGGAGTAAATTAAAGTAATTTGTATGGATTGTAATTATGCAAGCCGACCAACCCACTGCACTTCAATTGTTAAGCCGGCGACATGCAGTAACTTAAGTTCTCTTACAGATATAATCATTCTCTGATCTATCCCTAAAAGAGGACCCGAACATAAGCTCTCTACATTGCGCGTTGAGTTACTTTGAACTTGTGAAACAATCCCGCAGTCAGTGTCCATGTCTCAGCAACAGTCCGATGGCCGTTGAAGCAGACGAGTGCTGGGAGTGGAGACCGCGTCCTTGGCCACGTAGCACGTAGACGCCTTCCGCCCGATGGGACCGTCGACTTGCGAAAGGTCGCTGTGTGGAGCGGATGAGTAAAGCCAGAGGCCGGATATTTGCGCAAATGGGAGACCTATGTCCAGCAGTAGACTGCGATAGGTTGAAAAGAGAATGCTAAGCAGAAGTTTACCCCCATTTAACGACACATACCGTTCTTCTGCTCTTATCATAAGGCCCCCATCAATGTCATTTCGACAGACGTTTCCAGAATTAAAGTGTCTAACATTTGACATGACGAAGGATCATCAAAGCTATTAATATTTAAGAAGAGAAGAGGAAGACTAAGAGTATTAATATTTTTGGTAAATATTTGTAGTTTTGAAATGGAAAAACTTGCGATAGACGGACATATTTTAAAAAGTGAAGGTATTCATATATTATTATTAGTATGCCGTTAAATTATAATATTGCAACCTTAATCCAAATTGCCTATTAGATAGGAAATCATGAAATAAATAGAAAAGTCTCCCCAACAGTTTTAGTCCGCTACAAGATGCTACCAAAAACTACCAAATTCGTCAGCTGGCAACCCCGAGTGGGCCCACGGGGAGGGGGCTCGCTATGGCGGCGTCATACTACCACCATATTCAGGGGATGCACCTCGACCTGAAAAGAAAGAACTCAATACATAATATTTATTGCAAACCATAATATAAGTACACACTCGTAGTTGGAATAAACAATATCTATTCAAGATCATTACCCTTATATCATTAGGGTAAAGCAAATGAAAGAGAGACAAGGTTATTTTAAATTTTTAGAATGCACCACTAAGAAACTTATATTTATATAATTATTTATACATAATTAATATAAATAAATTTTATGTTAATGTTACATATTCCTACGACGCGCGACGATCTTCTGAAACTGTAGTCTGAGTTTTAAATAATAAATGTTGCAATGCCCTGACAGGGTCATGTAGAGGAACCAGGCCGGCCAGGCCATCTCTTAAAACAGTGTAACAATAATACTACTTCGCCTTAACGACTATAAAATGAACAAATAAAAGTTGTTTTGCACAGACATTATGAGGCGGGTACCTATGCAAATTAAGTGACACTAATCGCAAAAACAATAAATAAAATACATTTTGTCAATTGATGCTGTTGACTGACAGCGATGCTATGTCTTCAAAATCGTAGAGGAACCATGGCAACCTACGTAGATAATCATTAATAATGCATGTTTCCGGGTTGTCAGACGCTACACAGGGCGGATTTACAAATTTGCAGTAGAGGACTAAAATTTGCCGATTATAATAGCCAAAAAAAAAATTGCCGCCCCCAATAACTGTTGAAATTGAATTCGTTACAAATGTTTTTGGTGGGATTACATTTATTCTGAAATGATGTGTTAAATAATCTTTAATATACGGAATACGGACGGTTATGGAACACATAATAATTAAGCTTTTGTTTTTAAATTCGTGATGACGCAAACCCTCAATATTTCGTGGCCTAAATTTGCCGCACCCTCCTAATATCTTGCGTCCAAGGCTCAGCCTACTTGCCCTATTGTAAATCCGCCACTGACGCACAAGTTGCACTGTATTTGCATATGAAGTGCATGCCACTGTAAACACCTCACCTCGGCCTCTGCCGCGGCCTCTGCCCCTGCCCCTCCCACGACCGCGTCACCTCCGCCCGTCGCCCAAACCCACCATGTCTAAAACAAATACACCAAGGCTTTGTTCAAATAAAGTACCAATCTTTTTGAGTACACAACTCTTTGATTTCCCCGTCATATAAGTATAGTATAGGATAAACAATATTATTACTATCCTAAAACTTAAACCATAAAAATAAAAGGTCTGATTGATCTACTCGGAAAACAAAATTAGAAAAATCGATGAGATCGCCATATTTTCCCTTAAAAGGTGTTGTCAGTATCCAAAACTTATTTTTAGTGTATAGCTACATTTAAATATCAAAATCTAGTCTATATCAACGATGTTGCTCAATGCATTAATATAGGTTAGGTATATATTCCTCTGCTTAATATTATTTCTGAAAATACCAATTTTAAAAAAAATGCTAAGCCATAACTCCCTTGGGCAATACTATCGTATTTTGGGGTTGACTTTTCGAGCTAGCCGCAAATGGCTTCACAGCTTAAGTTGATGGCTCTCAGCCATAAACAGTGGTGTAATATTTGGGAATCAGTGTTGCCATTTTAAACCTTATGAAAATTACCTTAACTTTCATAACAATTAATTGAAACCTACCTATATTGGTGGCAGTCTTCTCGAGGTACGCCTAGTGTCCTGCAAGGTTGTTATTCCGGCGAATCCCCCCGCGCCCGCCGCCAGAAACATACCCTGTGTAGCTGTTTTGCAGCTAAAACATAATCAAGTTATTAGAATTAAGTTTAATAATATGCTAACATATCGCAAATTTAAAACTAAATTGCATAAAAACATTAAAATAACTACTTTTTATTTGCATGAATTTGAGAACGACCATACATTAGGGGCATATTGCCTGTCTAGACCATTAAACCATTGATCGTTTCAGTCTTTCATTTAATATATGTACGGTGGCCATTGAGTGCGTTCCTCAGCGCTC
>PQWD01002958.1:0-38069 GCA_019425675.1 Leucinodes orbonalis
AAGGGGCTAAACGTATTCACGCTAGTCATCCCACGCGCGGTAAAACATTGCTTAATTTTTCCAAAATAAAAAGTATTATCTTAAATAAAAGTAAGTTACGTTATCCCACCTTTTTATTACATCACCACCTGCCAAAAAAAGTACCGTCCAAATTCATCCAGCCTTTTCAGAGATTACCCGGAAGAAACAGACGGACAGACAAAAATTTAAAAAAATGTTATTTTGGCATATGTACCGTATACATAAATATGCATGAAGAAAAATATTGCTATTTCAGTATTACAAACAGACACTCCAATTAAATATATATGTAATTGATAAATGTTTATTTGTTGTAATAAATATGGGAAAAAAATATGACAAGTAAACATAAACAAGAAAAGAATACATTACAGAATACAAAGACAAGTCATCATGCGGTATTTTAACAACGAATTAAAAGTAAAGACGTTTTAAAGACATGAATCTCCTTTGAATGAATCTTTGTTAAATACCCAAGTATTTAACGAAGATAATATAAAAAGTTATATCTCAATTACCGTGAAACTTAAGACAATGTTGTCTACCGGGAAAGAGTAGCGTAAAACCCCCCGACCACCTAAAAAATCATATCGGTCCATGCGCCAAAAATTCTGTATATTTGTGTGCTTAATCCAAAAGTTTTCTTCCGTATATATTTTCTCTCGGATACAGCCTTCTTTGACTTGTTTCGTATCTCCAGGGTGTCATTATAATCAGCTATACATTATAATATATAAGGGAATGCCGGAAAACATTCCAACGACACGCTACCAAATCTCTGAGGAGATTTAATCCAATAAAATATAGATAAACTCCATTGATAGAATTTATTCGAGTCATCTAAGGGACTACATTTTTCTTCTATTATACAACAGGTTGTTATAGGATTTTATATACATGGACGCATAAAAAATAGTTAAGGAGTCTCGCCAACATCAAAAATGTGTCAAAATTCAGCCAGTTTTTCTATAGAAAACCACAAAATATTAAGACATTTGACGCGCATCTGTCAACAGAGCAGTAGATTTAGTTAGGATAAAATAAAAATAAATTTATGTCATTTAGTGAATGGGAGATCATTCCGCTTACCTGATAGTAAGTGATACGCCTGACCATGACAGATGCAGTGATAGTTCCGACTACAAACTTAGGATGGAAGTCGTTAACACCCGCCAAACCACATTGAGTCCTCGTGTAAAGGTCCAATCTCTCCATAGCTATGCTGTGCGAGAAGCCTACAGGCGAATGATGATAACACTTGAGCACATAGAAATAACATATCCAAAGTATTACGATTTTAACCTTTTTCGATTTGCAGGATTGAATAAAATCGGATAGAAATCGGATGGAATTTCAAATTCGTTTTTCATATTAATTTTCTTCTCAACTCTCAGTGACTTTGCAGTTACCGTGAAAAGTTTCCCGTAATCTCCGGGGTTAACAAACAATACGGGATTAACCCAGTGCAGATAAAACGTTTGTTTGTTGGGTATATAGAAACGATAAATGGGTTTTTTTCTATGTATAATATGTATGTATTTAAAAAAAATGTATATAAGTATGTTTATCAGTTGTTTAGTACCTATAATACAGGCTTCACGCTTAACTTGAGGCTAGATGGCGCTGTGTGAATGTCAAAAAAAATAACAGTAAGTATTTACCTGTAATATGGATACTAAACAACTGATAAACATACCGATATAGTTTCTTTTAATATACATAGAAAACACGCAGACCAATATAAACATACATGTTCATGCGCGCAAATTTTTGTACTGTCCGGACCGGAACCCGGAACCCTTGGTGTTATAGCCGGCGTCTTACCCATTACACCAAATGGGTCGTCAAATAATAATAATTGCGAATGCATTAAAACAAACATGTATGTGTGCTGCAGCGAGACAGAAAGGCAGCATTAAACGTATATAACAATTTATGTGGAACGTAAATTTAATTATGAAATCAGTGACAGTATTTTCATAAAAACATTATTTCACTAACCAAAGCTGCTGGATCGAGACAGTGCCTGAAGCGACGAAAGTATTGGAGTAGAAATAACTTATTTCACATACAAAATTCATATGCCCAGACTTACTAAGTAAGTTATGCCATCCGTCGGCTATACATGGGAGACCTCAAACTTTATGAAACTTTAACATCAAGCGTCTTATTAATGCGTAAGCACGACAAGTT
This sequence comes from Leucinodes orbonalis, assembly GCA_019425675.1. Lineage (NCBI taxonomy): Eukaryota > Metazoa > Arthropoda > Insecta > Lepidoptera > Crambidae > Leucinodes > Leucinodes orbonalis. The sequence goes on from PQWD01002958.1 coordinate 2,215, forward strand.
ACGACTTGAGTTATGTCTTACAAATTTTGTTTATCGCGCCCGTTTTGTTCCATAGTCTAGTATCAACATATTGGAATTTAATTTTTTGAGGTTTAAGTACTTTCTTCAAACAATAAAGCTGACAGTTTATTTTATATATGAAGATAGTATGGTAGTAGTGATGTCCAACTATGGATAATTCCAATATCGATGAATATATCGATAGTTTAGCGATGACGAATAGCTCAGTTTGGAATCAGCCTCGAAATGCAATACTATCGGTAAATCGATAGAATTTGTAGCACATTTTCGACATTATTGATACTTGAAGTTGTCATCACCATCAGCTATGATATTTCATGTGCGTGGCCGACATTACGCAAAACCTTGGAATCTTTTCGCAGGCTTGTGCAGGTTTCCTCACGATGTTTTCCTTTACCGTAAAAACGTCGAATGATGTACATGTAATTTCGAAATTCGAAAAGATATTGGTATGTTGCATCCTCATGGAGGATGCAGAGTTAGAATAGGAGCCTGATGCGTATCGATAATATCTCTCGATAATATACTGCAGTATTTGTTAGTACTGCAACGAACTGAGGTAAAAACTATCGAAACTCTTCGATATGCTAATCGATTTGACGACATTTATTCAAGTATCGATAGTGAACTATTGAGCCACGGCACTATGTCTATGGTTCATCGTAGCATTATTTAATTTCATAATTTTTGATAAGTACAATGAACATTTGAAAGATTTAAACAGAATAAATTGTGTTATGTTCGGTACATTATACCGATTTTATATTTAATGCATTGAGACAAGGTTTAAATATGAAAATCTAGTATTTAAATGAAAAGACTAAAATTATTAATTATAATTATTTGAACAGATTACAAATTACTACACACTAATGCCGTGGGAACCCAAGCAACACTATGTAATAATTATTACTAAATAAACACGAGTACTGTACAAACAAACTCAATTTGATTAGTTTATTATAAATTTGATAGCTTTTCATTAAGCTTGAAACTTTTGGCTGAGCAAACATTTTCTTTAACAATTATATGTTTGAAGCTATTTAAGATTAACGGTTACGTTCTGACCCAAGGTATTTTTTGAAAATAGTTTTTATTAATAATGATATTTTGTTGTTTTGTATATGGATATTTACAAACAGTACGTTTGTAAATAACCATTTACAAAATAAAATAAAACGGTTACGTGTTGGTTTTTATTGTATTTTTTACTACAATGTATTAAACCAATGCAAAAAAAAACAACTGTTATTTTCCTAGTCTCATATTTGTTCACTCTGAAATATGATTTCAAATGTTTCTATTAAATTGTAGCATAATCATCACTCATAAATTGTTACATAGAATACGATGTTACATGAATTTCGTAATTGCACCTACGCACAGAACCGGAGATCGAAATCACTGATCAATATCAGGTTATTCCGAAACAACGTTTTGTGGTCCGTTCACGCAACGTATTGTTTATTACCGTTTTGGTTATCCGATATTCGTTATTTCAGTCCAATTAGATTTTAAATTGTTGCTGGCAATCTCGGTTTGGATAAAAAGAATGTATTTTCGAATAAATTCAAAACGATTTTCGCTTCAACGACGCTCGAAATGTTAGAATCACATTTTATATTTGAAATTGAAAACGTTAAATGAATTTTAGGAGTGGAAGCACTTATCTTCGGCATTAAGTGTTACTATAGTGATAATTATTACTAAAATGGCTGACTTTTCATCTTTTCGAAATAATTCTTAACGCAAATGTCATACTTTTAATTACAGATAGTAATAATATTTACGTACAAGTAGAGAGCAACATTTAGTTTTATATAATACAAACAAAAACGATTTCTAGTTATTTAAAATACTAGCGACTCGCCTCGACTTTGCACGGGCGCAATGCTGATACAAAATACACGACAGAAAAACTATAAACGTCATATTTAAAATTATTTGGTAAGCGGAGAAATGTAATTATTGACGATATCGAATTAAAAACATCACAAATAACTATATTTTGGACTATTTAAGGAATGTTATTAGGCATTAGAGCGTCGGTGGCTCAGTGGTGTGGACTGTCCTGCCTACCGGAGGGCTGAGGTTCATATCCCGACACGTACCAATGTATTTTCGAACTTTCGAAAAATATTTGTACGTTACCGACGCTCTACGGTGAAGGAAAACATCGTGAGGAAACCTTCATGCACGCCTGCGAAAGATTCGAAGGTTGTGTTGAAGTCGTCCAATCCGCACTGGCCCGCGTGGACGACTAAGGCCTAATCACCGTATACGGGTAGGCTCGTGCCCCTCGATGGGACGTTTAATGAGCTGATGATGATGATTAGGCATCTTAGAAATCTTCCTCTGCAATCACTCTATTAAAAAACTGCATAAAAATCCGTTACGTAGTTTTAAAGATTTAAGCATAGATAGGAATATATGATAAATAATACTTTCTTAAACTTTTGCTGCTTTTTAAATGTACAAACGTATGAAAGTACTTTTTTAAAATCTCCACTGAATGAGACTAAGTACGTAGTACCAACATAAATATAAAATAGATGGTTAAATATTATTTATTAACAACGATACATGTTTTACAAGACCTCGTTTCTGGAAACTTGTTCTTATCCAAGCGGGTATTACGGTGTATAAAATGGAATATTCGAGATTTTAAGCTATTTCTCAACACGTCTCTTGACCACGATTTAGGTTAAGTAGCGGACTACGATGAAAGGAGATGCGGATGTAACCTATTTCTAAGAAATAAGACGTTAATCTGTAGCAAAGAGTACTAGGAATTAATGAATACGGGGGTTAAGAGCGCTCATGTATTTATGCTGAAACAGTTTGTTCTAATACGAGCTGAGTAGATATTAGGTTCGGCTTTATTTTATCTGTGGTAGGGCATAATAATAATAAAAGTTTATTTCCGACTTAACATTTTATTTCATTTTATTATTAAGGCTCGCCAATATTTAGGCAACACAATGACAACAAAAGTAAACACATGGTAAAACACAATAAGTGTGCTAAACAATTAAAGGCGAACACAAAATCCTTAACAATAAAAACTATGTAAACACAAAACAAATTTAAAATACCCTTATATTACACAATTGCTCCAACGTCATCATTTACATCCATATGGGTTACTAAGTTATATTCTGTATATTATATATATAGTTAGATAGCCATCCGTGCCTCAAAAATCGGTTTGTTTTGAGGCACGGATGGCGTATCGAGAGAATACAGCTGTAGGCTCTTTGTTAGGCAAATGTACGCTCATTTGAATATGTGCCCCCCGTAACGCCCTAAGCCGGGGTTCGAGCCCCGTTCGGGGACGCCCTTAGGCTCGTTGTGTACATTTGAAGGCTAAGAGCCATCTGCGCTCGCCAATTGCCCGGTGAAGCCGTAAAGACCATCTGCGGCTAACAGCAGTAGTCAGTTCGAAAACGAAATATGTATGTATGCTGTCGTTGCATCGGAACACTTTTCGATTTTGTGAGCATATCACGAATCCATACTTTTTACATCATTGTTGTGAGTACCCTGCTCAGAAAGCACTGCCACATCAGCGACGTGTCTGCCTGAATGTATTTAGGATGCATACGTACCTATTATAATCTTTTTATGTCAGTAAGTGAAGGGCTCATTGTGTGGACTGTTGCCTTCCGATCTGGAGAATTTCCAATTTTCGAAACTATCTGTTCATTTATCCGATGTTCTTACGGTGAAGGAATACATCATGTGGCACCTGCGCACGCCTGCGAAGAGATTCAAAGGTTGTACGTGAAGCCAGCCAATCCGCACTGGGTCGCGTGGACTACTATGGCCTATAGATCCTTTATGGGTATGCTCGTGCCCCTTGGCATCCGTATTACAAGCTAGCTAATATTATATTTAATATTAGCTTTTGCGTGCGACTTCGTCCGCGTGGAATAGTTACTTTGGCCTAGCGCTCTCTTTAACCCGCTACTTCGTTTATATAGGTTAGTTAAAACTGCGATATTCATTTAAATTGAATGATGTAAAGGGCAATTTTGTTTAAAATGAAATATTTGTGATAAATAATGTATTTATTTGGATAAGGATTGATATCATATTTATGAAAATAGCTTCGCAAAATGATGCATTATTTTAGAAAAATTCTTTAGCAAAAATATGTTATAGTGAGCTAACCTTAAAATATAGATATGTCTATATCTATATATGTCTATATATGCTGTCGCGGACTTTTTTGTAGACTTTTAAAAGGGTAACAATACTCTCATACATGACTTTTGCGAAACTTTAACGTTTACGCAGCGTACGCAGCGGAATCTCCAAGTAGAAAATTTCCCCCCGGTTTTGTGACATTCTTCATTGCTGCTCCGCTTCTATTACTTGTAGCGTGATGATATATAGCCTATAGCCTTCCTAGATAAATGAGCTATCTAACACTGAAAGAATTTTTCAAATCGGTCCAGAAGTTCCTGAGATTAGCGCGTTCAAACAAACAAACAAACTCTTCAGCTTTATAATATTGTATAGATAACTATGTGTGAATGTCACAGATTTCCAATACAGGAGATGGGGCAAGCCGCGTTAAAGTGCGACAACTGTAAGCTCAACGAGCATACACTGGCTACCAGTTTACGCTCTGTGTGAGACGAGTCAAGACGCACGATATTAGAAGAAATTACCGTTTTTGCCAAAATGCCGTCCTGTGCAATGTAACATGCCATCATCGCAATGAATCAGTAAATTTACTAAGAAATATAATAACTTTTCACAGGTAAGAACCGAAAAGAAATTGCGACACTGGGACTGCCTATAAACTTGGCGGCTTGTCCAGTCTAATGTATATTCTGATGTCTGTGGTGAACGTAGTTGGATATTTATAGAATAATCAAACGCATTCGAGCCTCAAATAATACGCAATACAGTGTGTAAATGCTCTAGTTTGATACGAATTTCAGAGTCTATATGAAGCGCAACTTGAAATCATTGGGCAAACTAATTTACTGCGTAATTACTTGTGTGCTTGGCAGCATAGCTTAATTTAGTAATTATAAGTGTAGCGTGGAATATGATTAAATAAAAATGTTATTTATCTTAACATACAGATCCTTATGTTAATAGATTTAATGTTTTTGTAACTTTCTATGAGCGATTGTTTTGATTTGGCTCATTATTGTTGCCTTCCAATCTGGAGGTGGCAGGCTCAAACCCCACCATGTATCAGTGTATTTATTAAATTATAAGTACGTTTATCCGACGCTCTTGTGATAAAGTAACATCGTGAGGAAACCTGCGCACGCCTGCGAAGAGATTTAAAGGTTGTGAAGTCGTCCAATCCACACTGGGCTCGCGTGGACGACTAAAGCCTAATCATCCTATACGGGTAGGCTCGTGCCCCTCGGTGGGGACGTTTAATGAGCTGATGATGATGATGGAACTAAACATTGTGCTCGTCAGTTTTGGTGTTTTAGCTAGCGGACGGCTGAAATGTTTTCATAAGGATCGATTTCGGAACCTTAAGTGATTCGAAACTTCTTAACCATTACACTCACTTAGTTGTTAATTAAACAATTACATATACCAGCACAAAACATTGTAATCTATCGACAACAAACAAGTGGTAGACTCGTACTGAGTCGTCTAGTTACCACCGCAGTGCCAGATAGCGTCCTGTGAAACAGGAGTGCTATGCACTACTTGTGTTTTCGGACGAGGGCAAGCTCGCTAGTAAAATTATCGGGTATACGAGACCTAACATCTGTTGTCTCGGGTGTCGGGCGCAGTGCGGCATTGATGAAGGATTATAACTGTCTCTCACTCAGTTGTTTATCAGTTGTTGGTCTCCTTCAATGCAGCTCTGTCATGGTCAGGCGTATCACTTAGCATAAGGTGAGCGTCTGATCGTTCTGTACACAAAACACAAAAACAATTCTGTTTATCATTAATATCATCTTAAAGATCGGTTATACGTGCCGCGTGCGCTAGATAATAACAATCTTCATTAATAGTTTGTGTAATTGCCTTCAATTTGCAAGGTCGTAAGGTTGTCGACTTTCATGTCTGTATCAACCACAGACATCCGAATATACAATGAGACTGGACAAGCCGCCAAGTTTATAGGCAGTCCTAGTGTCGCAATTTCTTTTCGGTTCTTACCTGTGAAAAGTTATTATATTTCTTGGTAAATTTACTGATTCAATGCGATGATGGCATGTTACAATTGCACAGGATTGCATTTTGGGAAAAAACGGTAATTTCTTCTAATATTCGTGCGTCTTGACTCGTCTCACAGAGCGTAAACTGGCAGCCAGTGTATGCTCGTTGAGCTTACATTTGTCGCACTTAAAAACGCGGCTTGCCCCATCTCCTGCATTGGGAAATCTGTGGTATCAACCTATAAATGCAGCTCATCTAGTCTGTAATGTTTAAAGTCAAGTCAAAGTCAAAATGCAGTATAAAATTAAATACATACAGTATAAAATTGAATGTATACAACTTGCAAGTGGAAGAAAACCGTTCTATAACTTATAGACAGGCTATAGCTTAATAATTGCGATCAAAATTTTATTTCGATACGGTCTATACTTAGCAAAAGGATATGTCAAAAACAAAGCAACTATCGATCCCAATATCCAATCCTTACGGAACCCGCATGGTGAAATATGGCTCACCCACCTTATAGCTTTGTTGGAAGCCTATCTCGTCAGTGAGACTTCATAGGCTTAAATAAAATATCCAGGCCAAAGCACAGATTGTATCCTAAGTCGCATCCAGTGTTGTGTCGCAAAGAAACCATTCTGGAAACGCGGCGGACGCGCGTCAGCCATTTTGTAAACACAAATGACGTCACACCACAAACAAACAGTTGCTTACGGTGCGGTAATTGAAGCATCAGCTTTATGATTGGCCGATGCCATTTCTAGTTTATGCCGAAATATTTACGTAGACGAAACATTGAGTTATTACATTTATATCTTAAAATATTTGGCAGCAGCATTTAGAATGGACAATCGAGCAGTGAAGTATTAAAGTCCATTATTTTATGTTACGAAGTGAACAGGGCGGTCAAGACGTTCACCTGAGTGTAAGTGACACGTGACCGTGACAGAGTGGCATTGAAGGAGACCAACAACTGATAAACAATTATAATTCTCCATCAATGTCGCATTGCGCCCGTAACCCGAGTCAAAATGACAGGTCTCATAGACATAAAGTGCCCTCATCCCGAAACATAAAGTGCATAGCACTTATTTCTGGCGCAGCGGTGGTACCTACCTAGACGACTCAGTGTCGAGTCTACCACCACCATCGCCTCTTACTCATAAAGATTGTCCATAGCTTAAAACCTAATGGCTACCTCGCACAAAATAGTATGCATAAAATTGGTATATTTTTCTTACATTTTAGGTTTTTACTGTAGTCATTTTATTTGTAACATTTACAGCATTTGTTCGATGATTAAGTCACTAAATTTCAATTGGAAATTAAATATGAAAGGCCAAGACTGTATACAGTAACAGAATCCAAATTCATATGGTGAGTAAGACCAAAAACATATTTATTACACTCCAGTAAAATTGTACTACTCTGACTTCGGGTCACCTCTGGACTTAATAATATCCACTGACATTCACACAGCGCCATCTAGCCTCAAACTAAGCATTAGCTTGTAATATAAGTACTCAACAACGAAAAAACATACTCATATACATTTTTTAAAATACATACATCATGCAAAGAGAACATCTAGACCAAATACAAAAAGACATGTTCATGGACATGATTGTATTGAACGGGAATCGAACCCGGAACTCATGGTGTAATAGCCGACGTCTTAACCATTACACCAGCTGGGTCGTATTACTTATCGTAAATTTTTTTAAGCAACAGGATACTTCGTTTCACCATTGTAACAAATAATTAGGCTGCAGAGTCAAAAGGCCGACACACACGGTCGAGTTACTGTTAACAAAGGTCACCGGAAGGGTAGACTAGTAGTTAATCAAAGATCTCACGCACCCGGATTATGGTTCGTTGGTTAAGCTGGGCCATGATTACTTCCTTAATCCCTGGTTAATATGTTAGTAGTGGAGCAATATGAAGAAATATGTATAATACACGTAATGTCACCGCGTAGATTAACTAATTTAATTTCTGATTGACAAGTTCATTTATTATAAACAATGATGTAAAAAGTATAGATTTGTGATATGCTCACAAAACAATCGAAAAAAGTGTTCCGAATGCAGTGACAGCGCACATACGCATATTTCGAATGAGCTTACATTAACCTAAACAAAGAGCCCACATCTGTTTCTCTTTGGCGGTTCGTTTTTGAGGCACGGATGGCGTTTCTACCTTTATATATACAGAATATCATTGATTACAATAAATCAATATTCATTGACATTCAATCATTGACATACAGCGCCAATACAAAAAAAATGTCGTCAAAGTGAAGCAGAAGAAATGCAAAGAAAACACGATATTTCACCGCGTCTTGATTAACTAATTCCACTAAGAACATGTGTGAAGTCGTCGAATCCGCACTGGACCCGCGTGGACGACTAAGGCCTAATCACCCTATACGGGTAGGCTCGTGCCCCTCGGTGGGGACGTTTAATGAGCTGATTATGATGACGCTCAACCTTTGTATCTCCTTTGAAAACGTATTGGTACATAGCGGGATTCGAATCTGCACCCTCCCGATCGGATTGTGGACTGTTCCACAATCTGAAATCCATTAGAATAAATGAGTTAATTCAAAGCTGTGATTTCTAAAACTATGGACGCAAATCCACTTCAAGCATTACTGGAAACGTTTCAATGATCACGTGACAAAGAACGAATGAGATTTGTAGATTCGGTGGGTATCAACCCTTGATTGCAATGTCTTTCATCAGCTAGAACCTTATAACAGTGGCATAAGGTTGATATTCCTATAAACCGGATATGGACTATTCATTCGAACCGTGATGGCCCTTGATTGTAGATGCTTGTGGTTTTGAAAGACGAAGTTTGATTATTCCGATAGAACTTTCGAGATCACATTGAAAATTTGTTTTTGTGGAAATTCATTGGATAGCTTCTGAGTATTTTGTAACATCAAAGAAATTCTATTCCACAATTTGCTACAAAACAAACAATATAAATTTGTTGTTATTGTTTCAGATATTTTAAATATATAACAAAATCATTTTATGATCGCGTAAAAAAATGATGATAAATAATAAATATCCACTGACGCTCACACAGCGCCATCTAGCCCCATATTAAGCGACGAGCTTGTAGTTAGGGTACGAAACAACTGATAAATATGCTTATATACCTTTTTTGTATACATAGAAACACCAAGACCATTACAAGCAGACATGTTCATGCACCCAAAAATTTGTTCTACCCGGGATCGATCCCGGAACCGAAATAACAGAAAATAATAACTTTATTATCATGTGTAGAGGAAATGCAGTAATTTTAATATGACGGTTTCATTTTGGAGAAATTGTTCAGCAAACAATAATTACACCTTTCAACTTTACAATAATTCAATTTAATTTTATTATTAGGGCTCGCCAACATTTAGGCAACACAATGACAACAAAAGTAAACACATGATAATACACAAAAATGTCTGCTAATCAATTAAAGGCGAACAGAGCATTCAAAATAAATCCTCAACAATAATTAACAATAAAAAGTATATAAACACAAAACAAATTTAAATAAATACCCACATTACACATTTGCTCTGACGTCATCATACACAGCTTGACGTAATCTGCTGACATAATCAGAATTAAGGTCAAAGCAAAGCAAAGCTTTCTTATAATGCTGAAAAACAAACAAATTTAATCAACAGACGCTACAATAATCATTAGAACAGAAAATGTATTTCAAAGAAAAGCTTGAAATAAAACTAAAAATGACGATACCATTGATCCATCACAACTTGCGCGACCTGTTAATATTTTCCTTTATTACTGAAAGTCGTAAACCTAACAATCATAAGCCAGTTTTGTCCACAAATATACGAAAATATTTTCAAGTAATAAAGTAAGATCATGCTAAATGTAATTTTCTATGTCACTTTTATCACTACTGTGATCAACTGTGATGGATTGATCGTATTCCGCGGTTGACTGATACTGGCCTATTGAATTTGTTTAAACTTGTCTTTAGAACACAATCAATTCAAATAATATAAAAGAAAAGAAGCTTGAAATGTTAATTTATATAACATGATTAAACTTCTCGTAACTCATAAAAAGCCTACCAAAGGATGACCTGGGATGTCCCTACCATCGTTTTATGTATTTTTATAGGTACTCAATATACATCCCCACCTAGCCTCCCTGTAAAGGGTGTATAGACCTCAGTCGTCCACACGGGCCCAGTGCGTATTTTTCGCCGACTCCACGCACACCCTTTGAATCTCTTTGCAGACGACGGAATTCGAAAAGAAATTGTTACGTGGCGGGATTTGAACCTGCACCCTCCAGCTCGGAGGCTAACAGTCCACACCAATGAGCCACCGACGCTCTATTATATACCCTTATATTATAATTTTATTATAATCTCCACGTTTGGCGAGTGGCTTGAAGTAGCACTTAAAAGGTTAATTTTAATGAGAAAGCGGTGCCTTCAGTTCTTTTCTAAACATTCCTTAGTCACCCATTACGGCACCCACGGCAAGAATTTTGTATTTTAATCTGCCATCACCTTACAAAATAATATATACAAGAAATAGCATCAACCAAAATACCTTCAAATATTATTGTCAAATGTTCAGGAAGCTCATAATGCAATTAAAAGGGAATACGAAGAGGGAATATTGTTAAAGGCAACAAAGGATAGAAGCGGGTAGAAAATACAAGGGCTTTGTTTCGGAGAACATTTAAATTAGTTTATGTATGTACCAGAACAAAGACAAAATTGTTGGATATTATTATAATGGCACTTGACCTAGTTAAATTATCGGGTAGCCGATGGTTTCGATTGCTAGAGATCTGTCCGCGTGGAAGTCATAAGGAAAGTTTTCATTCTAAAGATATATTAGCATTTCATAATGATGATCGTAAGAAGAAAGAAAAAGAGCTTTATTTTACAAAAGAAAACACTACATACTAAACCAAAATTGTACACGTACATTAAAGAGAAAGACAACAATAAACACAAAAGTCAAATAATTTATGAATATCTATAAAGAGGTGAGGAAAACTAAATAACAAAAAAGAAAGATGATCTATGCAGTACCTTCCCATGTTAAAAAGAACAGCCTCAGAATTATCTGCTTGCGTTCTTGTGATTAATTAGGAGTTTTATTTTTTTTATATACCAAGTAAACCAGGATGGTCAAGACGCTCACCTGATGGTATCGATACGCCTGACCATGACAAAGCGTCTTTGATGGAGACCAACAACCGATAGACAATTATTAATTTCATCACCGCCGCACTGCGCTCGACACCCGAGACAACTGACTTTACGTCTCTAATTACTAGTAATTTTACTAGCTACAGTGCCCTCATCCCGAACACAGAAGTACAAAATACATCTATTTGACGGTTCGATATCTGGCACTGCGGTTGTACCTATCTATACGACTTAGTACCAAGTCTACCACCTGAACTTGATAGATTGAATGGACTGACGATTAGCAAAAGCTCGCTTATGGAGGCTAGATGTGAAAGCGGAGGAAGGAAAATGGGGGAGCCCTTTATCCAACAGTGGTTTGCGATAGGTTAAAGAGAGGGAGGGAAATGTTTGAAGTAACAAGTATGATTATGACCGATGGGCCGGCGTTATACAAGATTATTAGCGCAAAATGTGAGATACCTATGTCCAGAAGCGAACAGCTTTAGTTTATGAATTGAGAGAGACATTTATTATAAAATACGAACATAAGCGAACACTGTAGTTATAGTTTTTAATTTTTCGTCACACAAATAATAACAAATTTAGCCTGTGAAGAATCATGTACATTTGGATTTATAATACTAGAGGGCATAAAAATGCTTTTAAATGTGACTATGTTTTTTTCTAAAGACGCCAGGTTATATTGTGAGTGAAATCACTAGATACATAGTACAAAACAAAGTCACATTCTCTGTCTATATATCGTTTTGTATGCTAAAATCTTTAAATCAACGCAACGTATTTTGATACGGCTTTCACAATAGGTAGAGTGATTGAAGGACAATGTTCATATGTACTCGTATAGTAACATCCATTAAATAGTGGAGCAATACAGTTTTTGTTTCGTTTTCACTATTTTTCCCATCACAGACTCGTTTCATTAACGACAATCATCATCAGCCTATAACAGCCCACTGTTGCCACAGGCTTTCCTGCCTAATAAAAAAAGCAGTCGAGCTGTGAAACGATGATCGACAGTTAATAATTAATTTCAAATTATCTATCTAAAATAATAAGCTAAAAGTGGATAATAAGGAAATTTCATAAAGCGATTTTCAAGGAAATTTAATTGTTCCGGTGTCTGAGGAAGCACCAAATGAATTATTATAATAACATCGGAAAGCTAAGGGAGGAAAAACCTTGGAAGATCTTAGCGAAAAAAATAAAGAGAGGAAACCATGTTTTACAGGGAGCAAGAGTTATTATTCTTATGCAATCTGAATGAAATATTAAGTTTTATTTGGGGTTTTATTGTTAATAAACATTAACTCGAATGACATAATTGGGCAGCTGTTCCAAAGATATGCCGGAATAGTCAGAAAAAAGTTAAAAAATCTTTAAATACCTTTTTTTTGGTAGATGGTTGTATGGGCATTAATGTTTTGATAGCATTAATGCTCATACCACCATCTATTCCTAATTTTTGGAAAATGGGTGTTAGAATTAGACAAAAAGTAACCAATATCCGTCTCCATCAATCAACCTACCAATTTGCATGCGTTCAGCAGTTTAGGCGTGAAAGTGTAACATAGATACGTCCGCATTTTTGACAATCCATATAGTGATAATGGTGGAGATGTCGGCTCTCACACCAAGAGTTCCGGGTTCAATCCCCAGTCGATACAAACATTTGTGTGCATGAACATGTCTGTTTGTATAGGTCTGGGTGTATTCTACGTATAATATATATGTATTTAAAAAAATGTATATACGTATGTATATCCGTTGTTTAGTACCCATATTACAGATTATTGCTTAGTTTAAGACTAAATGGCGCTGTGTGAATGTCACTGGATATTTATTATTTATAATTAGTAGGTATGGACTACTTTGAGTGTTTGAAAGTACGTGTGTTCAGTAGAATTAAATTTACGTATAAGTTTTATGTGTCGTTTAACCGGAAGTTATTTTTATTTATTAGTGAAAACCTGTTATTGGCTTTATGTTTTTATTGTTAATGAACTCTTTTACTGTTTCAATCTGTTGGTATTTCATGTCACAATTAACAAACACAAATAAAACGTTCTGTACAAATCCGTTAAGTTCAAATGAAGCGTTATTTAAACAATTTTTTTGGTTTACAGGTACTAGAGTGTTGGAAAAATCCGCAATAAACACATTTTATTAGAAAAACGTAAGTGAATTATTTCCATTACAGTTGTTTCAACCAAATATACCGGATACCCTAATAAAAGTTTTAGATTACAGTTTGTTCATGGATGTTTATTAAATCCCTAATCATATTGGTTCATTCATTCATATCATTATTTGAGAACGTTGGTGGCTAATTGGTGTACACTGTTGCCTTCCGATCTGGAGGGTGCCGGTTCAAATCTCGCCACGTATCAATGTCTTTTCAAATTTTTGAAATTGTATGTACGTTTATCCGACGCTCTTACGGTGAAGAAAAACATCGTGAGGAAACTGCGCACGCCTACGAAGAGATTCTATGGTTGTGTGTGAAGTCGGCCAATCCGCACTGGTCCGTGGATGACTAAGGCCTACACACCCTTTTCACGTAGATTCGTGCCCCTCGGTGGGGACGTTTAATGAGCTGATGATGATGATATATTTCCTTGTTCATTGTTCAAACCCTAACACCTACCCAAGCTTACACAGTATCAAGATTTAAATATTAAATCTTTAAGAAAACATAGAGAACTTGTCAGAGACATTACACTTGGGGGTAACTAACCAATTTTGTCAACTTAACAGACTGCAGGCTTGCACTTATCAGTTTCCTAACTTAGTTAAGTGCAGTGTCGTTCGCTATTATACGGAAGCATGAGTGACCTTAGAATTTTCATTATTCGATATATATTTTTTATTTATTTCTTAGTATCATGTCATCAATAAGCGACTCGGTTAACGTGCTGTGAACAACAAGTACAGCAGCTGAAAGTTTGTTACTTGTTTAGCGCCACCCGGGGGATACGTGCTGGGTACGGGAGGCAGATCCTGCGGACGTGAGTAACTCCATTCCCCATTCGATATATTAAAATTGTGTTACACTGCATAGAAAAGAAGTATATAAGACTAGTGCTACATGTAAAAATGATGGAGCTGACGTGTCATTTGATGACTCAAGCTAAAATAAAAAACAATAAAGTACACAGACAAAAAAACATGCTTTGCTTTCAATAGTTTCCAATTTTGATCATATCCAAAGGTTACCTGGTAGGGTTTTATCCGTTTGTTGCTGATGTTCCCCGTATTCGGATTAAGCGTTTTGCGTCTACTTTCATTATGCGTACTGCAAATGAATGGAATGACCTGCCTGTGTCCGTGTTTCTGGCCACATACAAACCCGTGGCATTTAAAAAATGAGTATATAGGCTTTTTCTGGGCAAGCTCTCTCCATCTTAGAGCACGTCTCTTCCACTAAGATAGTATGTGCTCAAGAGCAAGCCCATTATGAATTAAAAAGGGATTGCTGGCTATAAGACCGCCATTGACGGTTTTCAGAAGAATTGTAGATTGTATAAATTAACTTAGTTTACTTGTGAAAAAACTTTGTATCCAAACTTGCTTAATCCACAAAAATGTCTGCCTGTTTAACAAAACCTCTGCCTCACTCACCACCAAAATGTGTCATGAATGATTATTCCAACACGACATTCAGTCACGCAAAACTAACGTTATTCCACAACATTTGCACTAACAAATTTTAATGCGGATCGGATGCTTTAATGAATTTCGTGTTGCTGTATTGCCATATTGCAGAATCAGCTCAGAAGTTCAAAGTCACTCAACGCACAATGGAACGAGCTATGCTCGAGGTCTCTCTTATGGATTAGATCAGAAATGATTTAATTCGTAAGTAAGTTACCGATATCGCCCACCGTATCAGCAAGTTACAAGTGGCAGCTGGCTGGTCACCTATGACGCAGAACCGATGGCCGTTTAGAGCTGACGAGTTCTGGAGTGGAGACCGCGTCTTGGCAAGCGTAGCTTAGGACGCCGACCCGATGGTCGACGACGACTTGCGAAAGGTCACTGGTGGAGGCTGGATGAAGAAAGTAGATAACTGGTATATCTGGCTGGTCACCTATGACGCAGAACTGATGGCCGTTGGAGCTGACGAGTTCTGGAGTGGAGACCGCGTCTTGGCAAGCGTAGCTTAGGACGCCGACCCGATGGTCGACGACGACTTGCGAAAGGTCACTGGTGGAGGCTGTATGTAGATAACTGGTATATCTGGCGCAATATGGGGTTGATGACCAACAGTGGACTGCGAAAGGTTGAAGAGACAGAGAATACTAGCCGTTCTATATTTTTATAATAAACAAACAACCATTGCTTGCCTGCATTATAAATCAACTCAATATTTTCATATTCTCGTGTCACCCCTTTGAAAATGCCAACGCAAGCTGAAAACGAATTATCTTGTTACTTGTCATAACCACGCATACAATGAAGGTCTTAAGCCCTGCTAATCATTTATTGGGTGACAACGGGTGTCATTTATCATTCGAAAATGAGGCTTCGTCGGTCCATCAATTATCACTTTGTTATACCCGTAAAATTAAATTTTTAATTTACACCTGACGTTTTAATGTAATACTTCTACTAGCAGGGATCTTTGTTTGAGATTATTTTAATAATATCCATTAAATCCAAACATTTAATAACAACATATCAAACTGCGCTTCATGAAAAAGGTTTAGTACCTACTTTATCGAACTACTGTAGAAAAGGAAAAAAGAAAAAAGAATCATTTAATTTAGCAGATTAATTTTTGGATCAATTATTATGTTTACACAAATGGGTTGATGGCAGAGATAAATAGACCTTTATGCTGTTGATAACTTCATCTAAGACTTTCGAAGTTATATTTAGTTACTCTACACTTCGCTTTTCTATAGTACTATATAGTTTCAGATATTTTTAAGTCTGATTAGTTATTTCTGTTTTATTTAAATGAAAATGTATATGAAATAAATTATTATTGTATACTATCATGATTCAAAAAGGCAGTCAACCCTATTTCTGTGTCGGCATCTCCAAAAAACGTCCAAGAATACTTTTTTTCATTGTGTTTCGATATTTTACAGTTTGACGTATATACAAATATATATATATGAGTGCTTTTTCGTTCGATGTCTTTTTAACATTATTGAAATAACATATTATTTTTGTTTTTTCTTTCTCAACCTATTGCAGTCAGCTTCTGGATAGTTCTGCCCCATTTTACGCCAGATATCCCAGTCCTCCGCTTTTCTCATCCAACTTCCACCAACAACCTTTCGCAAGTCGTCGGCACCACGGGCTGGATAGGGTAAAGCTACTACTTTACGCTTGCCAAAGTGCTATATTCGCTTCACAACTCGTCTGCTCCAACGGTCATCTGTCCTTCATAGCCAACCTTCAGCCTATTTGATATCTTTAGCGATAAATACCTTTAGCAAGCGACCACTTTTTATAAAATCTGTCTCAAATGCAGATCCGAAAATGACTATTAAGGTAAAATATTTTCAAACAAATCTCTTTAATCCTTGTATAATTTTTTAACTTGACTTAACACAATGTCATGAGCCAGTCTTGGGCTAAGTGTGGGGCAACAGTGAACCTATTCCCCGCCCACCCCCGGTATTTGTTTTTTGTTTAAATATGTAGGATGCCCTCCGGCCCGATGAACCGACGACTTGCGGAAGGTCGCTGGTGGGAGCTGGATGAGAAAAGCGGAGGACCGGGATATCTGGCGCAAAATGGGGGTGACCTATGTCCAGCAGTGGACCCGATAGGTTGAAGAGAGAGAGAGAGATGTTAGAGCTAGGGTTGGCCAAGCGCCCCAGCTTGTCCCAGTGTCGCTACGCCCATGCACAATATTGATGGCTATGTGACAAGCCCTCCAGGTGAGCACGTGATCGATATAGGATCAATGTGTACTTATGTAAGCCGTAGAATGGATCGTTGGAGCGTAAATAATTCCAAGTGTTTACCCACATAGCCGTATAACGCTGCGCTTAAGTCAACTGGCAAAACCAATAATATTTGAATTGCAAACAATTTATCCCAAAGGAAGGGCTATAACACCTGCTGACTTATGCTAAGCACATGCGTAAATCTCAAAGGCCCTTGAGGGATTTATTTAATTGTGAGAAAGGATTTCGTAAGGCAGTTTAGTTATATAATAGTAATTTATTAATCATCTTTTTTTGACGTCCCATTTGTTGTAATGGTTGAGACGTCGGTTGTTACAACAAGGGTTCTGGGTTAGATCCCCGGACATTACACACATTTGTGTGCATGAACATGTCTGTATTGGTATGGGTGTTTTTATGTATTATATTTATTTATTCGTACATACATAGCGTGACAATTTCAGTATATAGTAAGAAACAATAAAGTATAGGCTAGCTTATCTCTATTAGAGATTTCTTCCAGCAGGCCATTGTGAACCAGACAAACAATAGGTAAATGATAAGAGCGGTAGACGCAAACAACCATGCACTTAATATAAAAACAACAATAAAAATAAACTAAAATACTCACCAATTAAATAAAAATAGGTACATATAAAATACACATTTTAATGTTATGTGTATAAAGACCACAATATATATATTTATACATATACACATACAAACATATATATACATACACACACATACATACATATATAAATTTGAAATAAATATATGGATATAATATGTATGTATTTACAAAACAATCTCGTATGTAAGTATGTTTATCAGTTGTTTAGTACTCTAACTACAAGCTTCTCGTTTAATATAGGGTTAGATGGCGCTGTGTGAATTTCATTTGATATTTATTTATCTTTGCTTGAGGATTTTGGTGGTGACGGCAGATTACAATGAAATTTCACTACCTACTACTCGCAAGAGCAAATGAATGGGTAGATGTCGAAGCACACTTAAGTCGTTTTACATGTTTATTACTTTACTAGCTTTTGCCCGCGGCTTCGCTCGCATTAAATTCGGGATAACACGGTACTTTCATTTATCACTATACATAGGATTTCCCCTCCCTCCAACTTTAAAGGTTTCGGGGTCAATTTCAGAATTTTTATTAGCAAAAAATATGTTATAGTGAGCTTACCTTGAAAGATAGACATATGCTCTCCCGGACTTTTTTGTAGACCTTTAAAAGGAGAACAATACTCTCATACATGACTTTTGTGTAACTTTAACCGTTTACTCAGCGTACGCAGCGGAAGCTCCAAGTATGAAAAAATACCCCCGATTTTGAAACATTCTTCATTGCTGCTCCGCTTCTATTACTCGTAGCGTGATGATATATAGCCTATAGCCTTCCTCGATAAATAAGCTATCTAACACTGAAATATTTTTTCAAATCGAACCAGTAGTTCCTGAGATTAGCGCGTTCAAACAAACAAACAAACTCTTCAGCTTTATATATTAGTATAGATTACCGAGTAGGGTTGGGTTACTCAGTTTTATATTTATGCATTGGAGGCCGGATAAGAAAGTGAATGTTAGGGATACCTCGTGCAATATGGGAGTGACGTATATTAAGCAGTAAACTGCGATAGGTTACAGATATTGAAGCTTAGTGTCATTGAATCTTCAAAATAATAATAAATAATAGCGAATAAATGGGAATCATCCAAATTGTAGGCGATTTTCCGGGTTTTCTGGACTCACAGGGTATGCACTGCTTATTTGCAAATATGGAGTGCACGCCACTGCACACAGCGCCTCTCGTCCCAAACTAAGCATTGAACCTAAACAATGGACGTAAATACTTATATATATTTTTTTATAAATACATACATATTTTACATAGAAAACACCAATACAAACACATATGCTCATGCCCACAATTGTTTGTACTGCCCGAGGATCGAACCCGTAACCCTTGGTGTAAGAGCCGACATCTCAACCATTACACCAAGTGGATCGTCATGCATGTGAATGCATACAAACACAGTATTGCTGGATGTAATCAGAGACCTGTATAGAATCGGGTATGATACTTTTGTGCCAAATGTTATATCAAAATAGAATTTCCAAAGTGTTTTCCATATTATGAAAGAAGTCTGGGCGTTTTGCCAAGTTAACTGAAATGGTATGCACTATACATGTAAGAAGTCGTTTCTTGATAGAAAGTCAATACTTTCTAGACAACTTTTTTAT
The DNA here is from genome assembly GCA_019425675.1 of Leucinodes orbonalis. Lineage (NCBI taxonomy): Eukaryota > Metazoa > Arthropoda > Insecta > Lepidoptera > Crambidae > Leucinodes > Leucinodes orbonalis. The sequence goes on from PQWD01002958.1 coordinate 21,765, forward strand.
TCAGTGTGACAGCAATAAGCTGACAAGCATTTAAGCAATTTTTACGCAGCAAATACTAGCTGGTAGAACTGGTACAGAGTTGTCTAGGTAGGTACCACCGCAGTGCCAGATATCGTGCTATCGAAGTATTTGACACTCCTAGGTTTCGGTGAGGGCACTGTAGCTAGTAAAATTACCGGGTATAAGAGAACTAACATCTGTTGTCTCGGGTGACGGGCGCAGTGTAGCATTAATGGTTAATTAATCTATCAAAGCTGTTCTGTTATGGTCAGGTACATCACGCACACTAGGCGACATTTATAAAAATAACGTTTAACTCGAGATATACTTAAATGTCCGTGTTGTACATGATGCAAAGTGGACGGGACGATCAGTGCGCTCACCTGGTCAGTGATACGCCTGACCATGACAGACGCAGTGTTGAAGAAAATGAATAACGGTAATTCATTATTTTCCGTCGCCATGCGCCTGACAACCACGATGGCAGATGTGAGGCCAATGAATGAGTTTAAAAAAAAATCCAATACCATCGAATGGGGAATCATTGAATAGGTCTTTCAAAAATTGGTTGTGTACGAAATCCATTTATAAAGGTCGCTGGTGGAGGCTGAATGAGGAAAGCTGAGGAACGGGATATCTGGCGCAAAATGTGGGGAACCTATATCCAGGAGTGGACTGCGATAGGTTGAAGAGAGAGAGAGAAACCCGCTTTCCGTTAGAACACTTTATTTACGAAATATTAAGCTTAATAGTAATAACTTTTAGAAAATTAAAAACAAAGTGCTCTGGGCTGTCTGAACTAATTAATTATCAATTAGTTAATTAAAAAGTTTGTAATAAAAAATATATATAATAAAACCAACAAATTACCCTACTGCTAATATACCCACTGCAAAGGGAAAAACCAGTTTTACCATATAATTATACTTTTCATGATATTGCAGATGGGAGGCAAACAAATCCTAGAAACCTTTTCGAGACTCAACTATAAAAGTGTTCTTAAATAGTAATCAAGTATGTAATTATTGATATTTATATTATTTTTGTCATTTATTTGGCTCCCGCCTGTAATACAATAAAAAGTATATAATGTTTGCACTATATGGTAGGGCTTGTTTTTCAATTTTCAGTGGGTATATATTCATCATCATCATCAGCTCATTAAACGTCCCCACCGAGGGGCACGAGCCTACCCGTATAGGATGATTAGGCCTTAGTCGTCCACGCGGGCCCAGTGCGGATTGGACGACTTCACACACAACCTTTGAATCTCTTCGCAGGCGTGCATGAAGGTTTCCTCACGATGTTTTCCTTCACCGTAAGAGCGTCGGATAAAGTACATATATTTTTCGAAAATTCGAAAATACATTGGTACGTGTCGGGATTTGAACCTCAGCCCTCCCGGTAGGAAGGCGACAGTCCACACCACTGAGCCACCGACGCTCTTATATATTATATCCCTATCCGGGTATATATTAGTAGTCGGGATACTCAGGTTTTTTGTTTTTTATCATCAGCTGATTATACGTCCCCACCGAGGGGCACGAGCCTACCCGTATAGGTATACGCCTTAGCCGTCCACGCGCGCCCAGTGCGGATAACTTCATGCACAACCTTTGACTCTTAGGCGTGCGCAGGTTTCCTAACGATGTTTTCCTTCACAATAAGAGCGTCGGATTACGTACGTATAATTTAGAAAATTTGGAAACACATTGGTATTTGGCGGAATTCAAACCTACGCCCTACTGGTCGGATGGCAACAGTCCACACCATTGAGCCACCGACGCTCTAGTCTTTTTTTTATCACAGTACAAACTAAAATGCTAATGTCGATTAAGTTTGAAGTAATGAAGTGTGGAAACAGTCAATAGGTAAATCCAAAAAGAAGTTTCTGAAACTCTCAAAGTGGCCCCAAGGAACCTTGTGATTTATTTTTTGTTTTCTCGAAGGTTCGATCGTAAACTAAAATTAGGTTCTTTATTTGACTTTACGACTTCTCACGGCGAAGTCTTAGTTCGCCTAGTTTTTTATTGGTTTTCGGAGAACTGTCGATTTCAATGATTGTGATAAATATAATGTACCTTTCTCTTCGTCCTATGGCTCAGCGACAGGGACTCGCGGGGCGGAATCTGGGTCTTGGAGTGTTGCGTATGTTCTGAGATACGTTACGCGCTTTGTCCGCCGCGATGCGATTGCACATCGCCATTGTGGTGTTAAGGAGCGAGCCCTTAGCACTACAAGTATGTTGATAGTCTTATAAGTGGAGTAAGAGAGGTTATATAGAAATTATGAGTTATATTGAACTTCACAATAGTTAAAAGTGATTGTTATGAGTGCAACTGTTTTACGTAGAAAGTTATATTTCACAATTAGTCTGCGTTCAAAGTAGGTTGCTTGCTAATAAATGCTAATATATAAGTATATATATATAAGTATATATATATATAAGTATATATATATATATATAGGTATATATACTTAGCAAGTAAAAGTAAAAGTTATACAAAAATAAAATGTAGGTTTTTAACCGTACAACCAGACCCAAATGAAGCGTGAAGCTTGTATTACGTCTAGTTAACTAAAGCGGTATTACGGGTATTACAGGCACAAAAAAACTGATACAAACACTTATTAAATTTTTCTTATATATATATATATATATGTGCATATATAACAATAAATATATCAGAAAAATTATACATAAAATACATACCCTATCTGGGTGGATCTGGGTATTTTATGTAATATATATATATATTATACATACAGATCAATACAAACATACATTTTCATGCACATAAATGTTTGTACCCGGGGATCGAGCCGGGACTCATTAGTGTAGTAGACGACGTTCCTACCATTACACCAATTGGGTCGTCGTTATTTTGTTATTCTAATTTCTAGCAAATAGCGTCCAGCTCGTTAACGAGTTGAATGACTATCAAATTCCCTGAAATAAAACGTAGCTTATCGGCGCAATTTAGCCAGTTTCTGTAAAAGTAATTAGGACTTTAGTTGCCTCACTGATAATGGCTGGTAACTGGTAACTGGTAATGGCTTCACTACAAGAGTGTGGTTCATGCCGATCTCATTTACGATAATCGTGTTGCTCGAGAGAGCGTCGGTGGCTCAATGGTGTGGACTGTCGCCCTCCTACCGGGAGGGCTTAGGTTCAATCCCGCCACGTACCAATGTGTTTTCAAATTTTCGAAAAATATATGTACTTTAGCCGACGCTCTTACGGTGAAGGAAAACATCGTGAGGAAACCTGCGCACGCCCGCGAAGTGATTCAAAGGTTGTGCGTGAAGTCGTCCAATCCGCACTGAGCCCGCGTGGACGACTAAGACCTATACACCCTATAGGGTGGCTCGGGTACACGGGTAGGCTCGTGCCCTTTGATGGGAACGTTTAATGAGCTGATGATGATGTGATGATGACTCATATTGCTTATATTCATAACAATGTGTTATGAAGAGACGACTCTATCAACCTATATTTTTGTCTATTTAACCTATCGCAGTACACTGCTGGACAAAGGTCTCCCCCATTTTGCGCCAGATATCCCGGTCCGCTACTTTCCTCATTCAGCCTCCACCAGCGACCCTTCGCAAGTCGTCGGTCCATCAGGTCTCCTAGTCCTACGCTACGCTTGCCGAGACGCGGTCTCCACTCCAGAACTCGTCTGCTCTAACGGCCATCGGCCATATTTTTACGCCCAATAATTACAAACGTTGCAAAATAATTTAACGAAATTTTTATTTTCTATTCTATAACACCTATACGACAGAACATTTTTTAAAGACCAGCAGCAGACTTAAATAAGAAAGCGTCACATTTATTCAAGTAATTCATTACTTATTCCTTGTAGTTTCATAAGCTGTAAAAGTAATGCCACCTTTTGAAATGATTTCTTGGCTCAGCGTGATCCCAAAGATAAAACGAAACAAACCAAAGCGGCACCGAGCTTGGCTATGGAAGCTGGAGAAATGTAGGATATTCGGATTTCCCGGCAAACTTGGTTACTTTACTGAGTTTAAATATATATTTAGCAGAATCGATAACCGTTGGAACAGACGAGTTCTTGAGTGGAGACCACTTGTTGGCAAGCGTAGCGTAGGACACCCTCCGGCCCGATGTACAGACGACTTGCGAAAGGTTGCTGGTGGAGGCTGGATTAGAAAAGCGGAGGACCGGGATATCTGGCCTAAAATGGGGGAGACCTATAACTATCGATAGTTGACACCGAGATTCATCTATACTCTATCATTAATCGAAATCCATGTTCATCTTAAAATTAAATCATTGTTTAAGAAAGTCTATACTGTTGAGTTTTTTTGGGTGCTTCTTCCTCAACAGGCCAAAACACAGAAGCGCGTTTTTATAAGTATCAAAATTATTTTTTGTATTTTAATTTGGTATTTCAAATGTTTTTTTGTTGTATTTAGTATATTTTATTGACTTTCATACGTGTTTTAGTAAGTTTAATTTAAATGAACGGATTTTGACCTGGAATAATTATTTGATGATAAGCTTCGATAGAATATTTCTATATCAATTGATTTTTCCTATTGTAGGGCTATTGATACTGGTGCTTGTGACTAGTGCCTAAACTATCGATACTATCGATATAAAGATATGTTTATCGGTTGTTTAGTACCCATACAAGCTTCACGCTTAACATGGGTCTAGATGGCGCTGTGCGAATGTCAGTGGATATTTATTTTATCATCACCAGCTCATTAAACGTCCCCACCGAGGGGCACGAGCCTACCCGTATAGGTTGATTAGGCCTTAGTCGTCTACGCGGGCCCATTGCGGATTGGACGACTTCACACACAACCTTCGATTTATTTCGCAGGCGTGCAAGAAGGTTTCCTCACGATGTTTTCCTTCACCGTAAGAGCGTCGGATAACGTACATATATTTTCGAAAATTCGAAAACACATTGGTACGTGTCGGGATTTGAAGCTCAGCCCTTCCATTCCACACCATTGAGCCACCGACGCTTAATATTCGATATCGGATATTTATTTATCTTTATTTATTTATTCACAGCTTACGTTCCAGAAACTGTTTGTTCCCAATTTATCGTACTGTACTTCCCGTTCCTGTTAACGCCACTATCCATCGATGTGATGAAAATACAATGTTATTTATTGGAAGTTACCAACATTTTGTTTTTGTCACTCTATCCAGCTCATTGGTTCCTACTAGATAGCGCATTAAATCAGAAATTGTGTATCTTCACTGGTTTTTCTCTTATACCTAACTACATTTTTAGTTTCACATTTAATATGTCTTTCTAGGCAAATTAAATATGTAACTGGAAGGACTTTTATCAAAAAGAGTTTTGTTGACTTGTTTGCCAGTGTGGGTTACCAATTTGTCAGTCTCCCGTCTGGTTAACCATTTTGCCAGTTTTCCGTCTGGGTTAATAATCAGCTTTCCCTCTGGGCTACGTATTTGCCAGTATCCCGTCTGGGTTTTTTTTCAGCTCATCCCCCTGATATTGTGGTCACGGACCTTATATTTTTGTTTTATTTTCATGCTTTTATTTCTTTTACCTTTTATATATATTTTTTTTGTATTTTCTTTGTTTTCTTATTATTTCATTATTTACCCTCTATTAATCTATTACTGTGTGTTATTTTCTTATTGTTTTTTTACATTGGCACTTGTTTTGTTACATTTTGTTTGTAGTCTATATATAGCTCAAGGTTACTCTATCTATCATTTCTATTACAACATTAAGTTTCTTATTCAATTTGCACTTTCGCAGTTACTTATTCTATTTGTGTTCTATTACATTGACACTTGTTTTATATTACATTTTTATATATGCTAACCCGTCTGGGTTACCAATTCACCAGTCTCCCGTCTGGGTTACCAATTTGTCAGTCTCCCATCTGGGTTACCAATTTGTCAGTATCACCGCGGGGTTACCAATTTGTCAGTCTACTGTCCGGGTTACTAATTTGTCAGTCTCCCATCTGGGTTACAATTTTGTCAGTGTCTACTGTCCGGGTTACCAATTCGTCAGTCCTCTGTCTGGGTTACCAATTTGTCAGTCTACTATCTGGTTACCAATTTGTCAGTCCCGTCTGGGGTTACCAATTTGTCAGTCTACTATCTGGGTTACCAATTTGCCAGTCTCCGTCTGGGTTACCAATTTGTCAGTCTACTGTCTGGGTTACCAATTTGCCAGTCTCCCGTCTGGGTTACCAATTTGTCAGTCTACTGTCCGGGTTACCAATTTGTCAGTCTCCCATCTGGGTTACCAATTTGTCAGTCTACTGTCCGGGTTACCAATTCGTCAGTCTCTGTCTGGGTTACAATTTGTCAGTCTACTATCTGGGTTACAATTTGTCAGTCTCCCGTCTGGGTTACCAATTTGTCAGTCTACTATCTGGGTTACAATTTGCCAGTCTCCCGTCTGGGTTACCAATTTGTCAGTCTACTGTCTGGGTTACCAATTTGTCAGTCTCCCGTCTGGGTTACCAATTTGTCAGTCTACTGTCCGGGTTACCAATTTGTCAGTCTCCCATCTGGGTTACCAATTTGTCAGTCTACTGTCCGGGTTACCAATTCGTCAGTCCTCTGTCTGGGTTACCAATTTGTCAGTCTACTATCTGGGTTACCAATTTGTCAGTCTCCCGTCTGGGTTACCAATTTGTCAGTCTACTATCTGGGTTACCAATTTGCCAGTCTCCCGTCTGGGTTACCAATTTGTCAGTCTACTGTCTGGGTTACCAATTTGCCAGTCTCCCGTCTGGGTTACCAATTTGTCAGTCTACTATCTGGGTTACCAATTTGTCAGTCTCCCGTCTGGGTTACCAATTTGCCAGTCTCCCGTCTGGGTTACCAATTTGCCAGTCTCCCGTCTGGGTTACCAATTTGTCAGTCTACTATCTGGGTTACCAATTTGTCAGTCTCCCGTCTGGGTTACCAATTTGCCAGTCTCCCGTCTGGGTTACCAATTTGTCAGTCTACTATCTGGGTTACCAATTTGTCAGTCCCCTGTCTGGGTTATCAATTTGTCAGTCTCCCGCTGGGTTAACTATTGTTTCACAACAACCCAAGAAGTCCCGAGAAAATTCTCGAGAGCCGAGAAATTGTAAAGCTTAAAAAACCATGAACCTAAGTCAGGACGCTCACCTGATGGTAAGTGATACGCCAGACCATGACAAACCGGCATTGATGGAGACCAACAACCGATAGACAGTTATTATTCTCCATCAATGCCGCACTGCGCCCGTCACCCGAGATAACAGATGTTAGGTCTCTTATACCCGGTATTTTACTAGATTTTAAACATTAAAGGAAGTAGTTATTAAACACAGATGCTCTTAGTTTCATATTGTTTCGCCGCAAATAAGCTGAATTGAAACATTAATACAATTTGACTGTGTATCTTTTGCGGCATTAGCCGTTGAAGTAAGAATTGACAGTAATCTCTGTTGTTGTTGAAACTGGGACACAGCTTGATATTTAAAAGCCATAATGGCAGGGCACTTCGCACAACTTTATTATTTCTATTTTAAGAATGCAGAGAGTATTTTTAGTATATTTTTAAGATCGTTTAGTTATTTGGTGTAGCGGTTGAGACGTCGGCTGCTATACCAAGGGTTCCGGGTTCGATCCTCGGGCAGTACAAACATTTGTGTGCTATGTCTGTTTGTAATTGTATGTGTGTTTTCTATGTATTATATGTATGTATTTACAAAAAAAAGTATGTATATCCGTTGTTTAGTACCCATAATGAAGGCTTCACGCTTAACTTGGGGCTAAATGACGCTGTGTGAATATCAGTGGATGTTTGGTGGCTATTTATTTTTTTGAGTCTGTACAATTCATATGTATGTGTTAACAAATATATTTTGATTTTGTAGTATACGGCGACCCATCTGGTGTTGGCTATTACACCAAGGGCACAAGCCTTTCCGCACAGCATAGCTATGATGAGATTGGGCTGTTACCCACCATGCGGGCCCAATGCGGATTCATCATCATCAGCTCATTAAACGTCCCCACCGAGGGGCACGAGCCTACCCGTATAGGATGATTAGGCCTTAGTCGTCCACGCGGGCCCAGTGCGGATTGGACGACTTCACACACAACCTTTGAATCTCTTCGCAGGCGTGCATGAAGGTTTCCTCACGATGTTTTCCTTCACCGTAAGAGCGTCGGATAAAGTACATATATTTTTCGAAAATTCGAAAATACATTGGTACGTGTCGGGATTTGAACCTCAGCCCTCCCGGTAGGAAGGCGACAGTCCACACCACTGAGCCACCGACGCTCTATACGACGAATGCGGATTGGTGGGTGTAAACCAAAACGATAAATACCTTAAGATTGCAGTTGGGATCTTAAGACACTAGTTTGATATATATCTCCTTATCTGTTCCCCGATCGTTACAACCTGTCCGTCTTCAAGGCAAGACTGAATAGGCTGTTTCTAGGCAGGCATGATCCATCCTCGGTCGCATCATCACTTACCATCAGGTGAGATGCCGTCAAATGTATGCCTATAGATGAAAACCTCTTCGCGTGTGTTAAGATTATTCATTGTAATTAATTAGTGTCCTTAATTTATAGACGTAAACTGTTTTATACATGTAATATTGTAAAAAAGAAAATTATATTCTCAATAATTTTGAGAAAGATGGCGTCAGCTGTCAGAGGAAAATATAGGATTTATGTAAATTTTAGTTCCATATATTCTCAATAGATGTCACTATCCTCTGTTACATCGCGATAGCAATATTATTTCTGAAAAGGTTAAGGTTAACGGCTTGAATTGAAAACTGTTGTTGTTGTTAATACGACAAGGTCTAAATATATTTTACAACCCACGCATTTTCCTGTTTTATTACAACTCTCCAAACATAATAACATAAACAGCGTGTCTGATATGAACTCAGATATTTCGAAATACTATAAATATATTTTAAAATATGAAATGATCAGTTTGTGTACTAATACAAACTAATTACCTGTAAAAGATAACAACGATTCACATCAAATTTGAATTCAAAATGACAAATGCCGGTACTCACTTCTTGTACTTACTTCCACAATAAAAACAATAAATATATGTATAGTTTATTATATAGTTTAACACGGAATCATCGCTCTCTTCAGATAATCAAGTGAGTCAGACTGCATTTCCTAACCAAACCAGGGAAAATCCAGTGATGATTGAATTTACTATGTACGTAAAAATACTGCTTAAGTTTTGCTTACATTTCAAACCAATATAGATTTCAATACTCGAATACAGATTTTAACAGAAATAAATCTTACAAAATCTTTCATAGCTAACAATTGACACAAAACTAAAAATAGTTACCAGGCCTTTGTCAGTAGCTTGAAAGACGAAAGTTTTAAACATCAGATACTGACAGTGGGTTGCGCAGTCCTATATTGAATACAAAAACCGACTCTGTAAATGGAAACTGGACTGGTCTTTTACTTCGGCTTTTATTTGTTTACGGCAGATAGGTGTGCAATGACATAGGTTTTGATATTTCATTCATGAGAGAAAAATTCTAAGGGGTCANCTCTACGTGGCTTATCCTTTAGTTAATGAAATTTCCCATGGTTATAAATGGTATTAGTTAGCGAGGCGGCGATGAGAACTAATGCATAAGTTTTCTAATCTGTTACAAAGTCGTAAATTTTACTATTGTTCAGAAAGTAATAAAAAAAATATAAAACATGGATCATTACACAGTCGTAAAAATAAGTATGTCGCATGAATAATTAAATATGAGGTCATACAGGAGTACCATCATAACTCCTCCCTCCTTAAGATCAAAATTATCTAAATGAATTTGTGAAATTTAGTATCATTTTGTCGATTACAATACCACGTTCGTAGAAGGCTTTTTCGGTTTTCATACAATAATATTTTTGAAATTAAATCAATTAGTTATACAATTCAATACATCAATATTTGAATCATTACAGTATGATTTTATATTTTACACATTCATATTTCTAATATTAATCAAATTTATATATTCGTACATTTTACTTAAATACTACCCGTTCCTTATAATTATATTATACTTATACATTGCAAATTATTGAAAACTATAATTGCAAGTTATACTTTTATTTGAACATAATATTACTTGTAATTGTTCATAAAAAATTGAATACTCTTTTTAATATTAACTCGTATATTTCCCATATATATGTAAAACAATAGATTTATTATAATGTTTTTATTCATATTATTATTTATTATAAATAAAAATGTGAATACTAAATGAAATTTTAATTTTATTCATTATATTCCTTTTCTAAAGAAATGAAAGATGCATTGCATGCTTTTATTGTAACAGTTATTTAATAAGGCCACCCACTGAATCCAAATAGTTGTTTCCCTATTTGACCTACAGTGTTGGTTATTTGTGTAAACGGTTCGTTTTTACTAGTAGAAGGCTGTGGCTCTTTTGATAATTCGTTTATTTTTTAATGATCCTCGGGGATGATAATTTCAGATATATCAACCTGATTTTCTGAGTATTCCCCTTGATTTTTAGTTGGACGTCGTACATTTTTAAGTGGAACTTTTGTTTCCCTTTGCCCAATTTTAATTGGCACTATATTTCTTTTGACTTCACCTATCACTTGAGCTTTTTCATAACGGGGCTTATCTTTCCCTTTTCGTTTATTCACTGGTTTTGTGAAGATCTCATCCCCGATCTCAAGGTTTGAAATATCACCTAACTTACTACGATTCAATTTTTCATTATACAATTTATTGGAAATGTATTTATAAAGGTATGCAGTGCGTTTGGCATGATCTTTAATTAAATGCTGCATATAAGTTTTTTGTAGGTTTACGTTAAATATGGAATTTAAATCCGTATGTCCGAAAACTATTTCAAATGGACTAAAACCTGTGGTTGTGAATGGTATTATTATTGCATTATAGCGTAAGACATCACTGATGCTGCGTCGCTTACTTTTTGATCATATTGGCTAATCTATATATTTCAATAATCGTTGAATGAAATCGCTTCACTATACCATTGGAGTTAGGTTGTTGTTTCCGTTCCTATATGTAAATTAATTTTATAAAATAATAATGTTTCTTTCATCAATGCATTATTAAACTCCGATCCCGGATCACAACTAATTTTATTAGGCGTACCGTAAAATGAAAAGTATTTAATCAAGGCTCTAACTGTTTCAGGCGTTGATTTATTAGATACTTCAATTGCTTGGCCTAATTTAGAAAAAGCATCTACAATTGTTAAATAAGTCTTTCCTTCGATAGAGAAAAGATCTATGAAAATTTCTTGAAAAGGTTTTAACTGAGTTTGAGTTAAAATCGTTTGTGGTTTTAAAGGATGTCGATCATATTTCATTCTTTTGCATAATTCACATGAATTAATTACTGTTGCTACCGTTTGTTCTATATTCGGCCAGTAGTAATTCCGTTTAATTCTAGTAGTCGTTTCCTTAATACCTCTGTGACATGTTTTACCTTCATGATAATTAATTATTATCTGCTTCTGAGACTCTTCGTCATCTATGAAAACTACACGTTCCGTACATTCATAGATTTGAGCAGGATTATTCTGATATAACTCTAAATATATTTTTGAGAATAAACGTCTAAATTGTTCATTATCAAAATGAATAAAAATTTTCTTATCATGTGAAATATTATCCTTCAAAAACTGTTTTATTAAGTTTTCATTATCTATTGGTAATCTAACTTCTAATATTTTCTGCTTATTACGTGATTTATCAGTAATTTTAATATCGTCTTGATACCATCGTATTACAATTATTTGGAATGGTTTGGTATCGATTGCCTCATTTAATATAGAAATACCATTTTTTATTTCGAAAATTTGAGAGACATTTTCATCAGGCTCTGAAGCTGATAAAGTCTCCTCCGAATCAATTGAACCAACGGAAAGTATTTCGTCATCATCCCTATTGGCGATTATAGAATCATTTACTTGTGTATAATTTAATTTAATTCGTGATAAAGCATCCGCATTCGTATTTTGTTTACCGCTTTTGTAAGTTATTTCAAAATCATATTCTTGTAAACCTAATCTCCAACGAGTTAATTTACTATTGGGTTCTTGTAACGAATATAACCATACTAACGGTCTATGATCCGTGTAAATATAAAATTTTCTACCATACAAATAAGGTCGAAAATGCTTCGTAGCCCATACTACTGCTAATAATTCTTTTTCAATAGCACTATATTTAGTTTCAGCTTCGTTCAAGGTTCTACTCGCATAAGCGATCGGCTTATCTCGTCCTATTGTGCCTTGCGATAAGACTGCACCTAACGCAAAGTTTGACGCGTCAGTTGTAAGAATGAACGGTTGTGAGAAATCTGGGAACTGTAACAATGGGGCATTAACTAACAGTTCCTTACAGGTTTCGAATGCCTTTACATATTCCTCATCAATTTTTATTGTTTGGTTTTTCTTTAGACAATGAGTTAAAGGTTTTGTGATTTTCGCAAAATCCTTAATAAATCTTCTATAATATCCGATTAATCCTAGAAACGCTTTTATTTCTGTTGGTTTTTTAGGAATGGGATATTTTAATACCGATTCTATTTTATCTTCATTTGGTTTAAGACCATCCTTTGTAATTGTATGTCCCAAATATAACACTTCTTGTTTTAAGAATTCTGACTTGTCTAATTGTACTTTTAAGTTCGCTCTTCGAAGGGTATCAAATACTAATTTTAGGCGATTTATATGTTCCAAAATATCATTTGAAAAGACAATAATATCATCTAAATATACTAGACAATATTCTCCTTATAGACCTCTTAATATATTATCCATCGTTCGTTGGAACGTCGCAGGTGCTGTTTTCAATCCAAATGGCATTCTTTTAAATTCATAATGTCCAAACTGGGTTGAGAAAGCAGTTTTTGATATATCTTCTTTGTTTATTTCAATTTGATGGTATCCACTCGCTAAATCAATTAATGTAAAATATTTACTTTTACCTAATTTATCGAATAAATCAGTGAATATATTTGGTATTGGATATTTGTCATTCAATTGTTAATTCATTTACTTTCTATAATCTAAACCATTCTGTATTTTTGTTCCCTGTGGCATCTAATTTTTTTGGTACTAAATGAACTGGGCGTCCATGGCGAAAATAGGTTAATTACAATTATCGCTAATATTGTTCAATTTGTGCTCTAATTTCCATTGTTTGGGCTGGTGGTTGCCGATAAGCTTTGACATTTATAGGGTTGTCATTTTTCGTTCTAATACAATGTTTTACTTCATTTGTAAAAGATAAAGGAATTCCTTCACAATAAAATAATCCTTAGTCATAACATATTGACTAATGGCCCTTTTTTCATCTTCGTTTTTCTTATGATCAATGTAATTTATTTAATTTTCAATTAACAGATGATCATTATTATAACTATACCTTTTATTTATATATAGAAGAATCACTGGATTTTCTTCAATAATTTTAAATGGATCAAAAATTGATAAAATCATCTCTTTATCCGAATCAATTTTAATTTCAGTGTTAGCAAAACCATTTTCACATTCTACTAACATACTTGGCATTGTTATCTTTTCAGAAAATATAACGGAAGCAATAAACCTTTTCCGTTATACAAAATCAGTTGGATTTAGTCTTGAGAACAATGCGGTCGTAAAACTATACGCATGATTTCGAACTGAGGATTGAATCGGATGGACTGACCTTGTTGCCAATTGTAAAGAAAGTTTTTAAGTTTAAATGTACTCCGAATGTGACATGAAATCGATTCCAATTAATCCATCATATTCACGTGAAAAATCATATATATAAAACTTGTGAGTCATCAATATCAAATATATCTTTTAACGGTATTGAGACGCATCCATTATGCTTACTTTGACCATGAGTTGAGACAATTTCAAAATAATCATCTCGTTTTTTATTTGACCAATATTTATCCGCTAATTTTGAACTAATGAAGGATCTTGCACTACCTGTGTCTATCATGAAAATCGCTTCATCATACATTGTTAATTTTATATATGGTAACTTCGATTTTACTACTCCTATTTCGGGATAAAAGTTGAGGCTTTTACGTGAAAATTTCTTTTTGGCTTATCTACACTAACATCAACTTTACCATGTCGAATATTTAAGTTATTTAATGGTTGTTGTGTTAAAAATTCACGTCGGTTGCTACCGGATTCTTGATTCATATTCATTCTTGGAATGTCATGATTTTCATACGTGTTGACGTTTGACCGAAATTATTTGATCTAGGTAATTAGGATTTTGATAACGATAGTTATAATTTTGATTTATCGGCTGCGACCGTATAAAATTATTTTGTGGATTCCTGTTTGGATATCCAGGGTGCCTTAAGTGATTTTTATGAGGTAGATTTGGTTGTACGATTTAAGGGTTGTACTCTATTATTAAAATTTGGTACATAATTTTTCTCAGTTTTATGTCTCAAATTATATTGTTCATGAAAGTTTCTTCTTCCATCACTATTTGAAGTGCCTCCTCTAATGAATAAGGAGCCTTAAGACGTACGATTCTAACTAAGTCTTCAGGTAAGTTATATAGAAAAATATTTAAAGACAAATTATCGTATATTTGAATTTTGTTGCCTTTAAGGGTTTCGTCTGAAATTTCATTCACTTTCGCTAATAAATTACTACGAACACTTTGGATTCTATGGCAAAAATCTATGTATTTTTCTTTCGGTTTAATACGCATATTTTCTAATTGCGTAGCAATGCAACTTTCAGATCTTGGATCCCCAAAATGTTGAGAAAATAATAATTTTAAATCATCAAATGAATTAATATCTTGGCGTTCACTTACTAAGGCTGCTGCCTTACCTGTAAGTCGGCTAGTTACTACATGCATATTATAAGTTTCCTGGATTTCTTCACCGGAAATTGAGAAAGTACAAACTCGCACTTCTTTAAATACAAATTCAACTGCCTATAATCCCCATCATACATTGGAATTATTTTGCTTAATTCGGTAGGGATTACCGTTAAAGTTGACATTTTTATATAAGTAAAAATTAAAATAATACAAAATATAGAAAATTTAGTATATTCGCTTTCTAGCTTTTAAGTACAATATATTTCTTAGAAAAGAATTTTCTTGAATAATTTTAAATCAAAAATTCAATAATTTTTATTTTAACAATTCGCACTTTATATGCTGCGATAATTCGCTATGCAACAATTTTTGCATATATTTATTAAATAGTTCTGATAACTTTCTAACAAGAATTGATCAGAGATAAAATTGCGCGTACCAGATTCTACAATCTTCGTTACAAACGTGACTATGTACATTAAATACGCTTCAACAATATAATTGATTAAGGGTGAATTAAACTGAAGGTTTTAATTCAACCGACTCTACCAGCGGGAAGAATGAAAGAAAAAGTTGATAATACCCGTAGCTGCTTGTCACTGTCGCTCCTTGTCCTCTTTGGCTCACCCTGTCGATATAGTAAATCGGCTTGTGTTCTCGGCGTTGTCTTCCAGGCTGCGGCTGCTCTGCGCTTACTTGGCTTCGGCTAGTCGACTTTCTTGCCCTGACGGTGCGTCGTCAAACTTGGGTTGAGTTTTTCTCTTCGACTTGATTGCTTGCTTCTCCCGTAACTTATTTCTTTGATGGAGGTTGCGATCGTATTTATTCGTTAAGACGAATACTTGCTTCTTAACAAGCCACGATGCGATCCTACCGACTGCGCCAGTTATTGGTCGAGCCCGAGCGGTATGTCGAAGTGGCGAGGGAAGACTTTGGTGAACGAAACAGCAGAGATTTTGGTTATAGATGATATTTTAATGAAAAAGTAAAAGTTACAAAAATTAAACTCTAGTGTGACTATACTAGATGTCTGCCGGTGGTAGAATGATTTTCTGTTGTCCGTGCAGAGCTTATATACTAAACCGATTGCTCTTCTACGTGGCTTATCTTAGTAATGAAATTTCCCATGGTTATAAATTTGGATTAGTTAGCGAGGCGTGTCGAGAGAACTAATGCATAAGTTTTCTAATCTGTTACAAAGTCGTAAATTTTACTATTGTTCAGAAAGTAATAAAAAAAATATAAAACATGGATCATTACACAGTCGTAAAAATAAGTATGTCGCATGAATAATTAAGTATGAGGTCATACAGGAGTTACCATCATAACTATATATCATAAACACTGAAATAGCTGAGCAATTTAAGACCAAGGATTTTTATCACATAAATATTCGTCAATAGTGTAGTACCCTTTTTTAGAAAGGTGGTTTT
>PQWD01002959.1:0-44986 GCA_019425675.1 Leucinodes orbonalis
CTCTTTATTATATTTCACTATATTTTATCTATATCTTGAAATAGATATAATATAGTAACAATACATAGTAAATAGAACAATTTTTTTAAAACTAACCAAATATTAATAAAATAATATGAAGTGCTAACTTTTAAAATACGTACTCATGATTTTAGTGTTTATATCTTCGTCTTAATCGAATTATGTCACTAATGATTAATGTCTTTTATTTACAGGTACGTATAATTAGGAGCTTAAACTGGTATCAGGTAACTGTTCTTGTAAACTTTCATGATACTTTAAAAGCCCATTCAATGTTTTAACAAAAGTTTACATTTTAATAAGATAACGCTTATCTCATTGCCCGAAGTAAAAACTCCGTTTTTGGTGAATGGATTACATAATTTACATTCACTATGCGTTCGATTTCGATTTTAAGACAGGGAAGTGACTGAGGAATTTAAAGTAAAAAATGCAAATTAAGATGTCGTTTACATGTTAAGTACATTGACGTTTTCTTTACGTTGGAAAAGACTTAAATTCTTTAGTGATTTTTAAGAAGTCTAATTAAGGAGTATAAATCTTTTGCTATTTCACTAATTTAAGATCAACTGAGAAATATAGTTGAAAATAAAACATTTATTTTGGTATTCATAGCCTATGATAAATACATAAGATTTTGTTCGGATTAGGTGGATATATTTAAAACAATTTCATTTGATGATTTCATAAATGATCCTCTTCATCAGCTATCCAAGATCGTAGAAAAAATTGTCTGCATTCAGCTCACCAAATACCTAGAAGAAAACAATATACTGCCACACAACAATCAGGGTTTCGTCGAGGACATGGTACTGCAACCACTCTTGCTGATGTGGTTGATGGTCTCCTGGCAGCACAGGACAGAGGTCAACTGAGCATGCTCCTATTGCTAGATTTCTCGCGTGCGTTCGATTCAATCAATACCACACTTCTACTAGCAAAACTGTCCTATTATGGCATTGATGCTCATACTGTGAAATGGTTTTACAGTTACCTACATCAAAGACAACAGTATGTGGAACTGACAAGGGCAGACGGTTCAAAAGTGCAATCAGCAACACAAATAGTTGCACGTGGTGTCCCGCAGGGCTCGATCTTGGCCCCTATCCTCTACATTCTTTACAGCGCTGATTTAGTCGGCTGTATCTCACATTGTAGCTATCATATGTATGCAGACGATTTGCAGCTATACATCTCTTTCAGTCCTGATGACTACGTGAATGCAGTTTCTAACATGAATGAAGACCTGGTCCAAATATCCACGTGGTGCAACTCCAACAACCTCACCTTAAATGCCAAAAAACGAAAATGTTACTCATAGGAAGTAAGAGGAATGTCCAAAGATTTGATGAGCAGCCACTGGGCATTCAAATAAATGGAGAGGACATTATGAGAGTTAATGAGGCGTGGAATCTGGGGTTACTTCTTGACAGCAACTTGAATTTTGAAAAGCACATTTCTGAATGTTCCCGAAACTGTTTCTATCGACTTAAGATTCTGTATAGATTTCATAAATATCTAAGTCAGCGGTTAAAAATGCTTTTGTGTGATTCGCTTGTCTTGTCTAAGCTCAACTACTGCGATGTGGTGTATGGCCCCTGTCTGCTCAAGAAAACTTCAAAGTGTGTGCAACGTATTCAAAATGCTTGCGCACGCTTCTGTTTCCCGATACCGCCACGTTCACATGTCACACCATTTTTAAATGCGGCCAATATATTAAAAATGGAAGCTCGTAGGAAGCATCACTTAGCCACCCTTATGTTCGAAGTAATAAGAACAGAGACACCGCGCTATTTGTTTGGGAAGCTCACGTGGGCTCAGGACCAATGCAAGTTTCCTAAAAGATCTTGTACTCACACGTTTCTCACCGCGAGGCATCGTTCTGTACTTTTTAGGGGGTCATTCAGATTCGCTGCCTCGCGTGCTGGAACGATCTGCCTCCACCATTGCGTGACCTTAATACAAAAACCACTTTTAGTAAGCGTCTCAAATCCTATTTAATGTTGAGTCAAAAGTCAGGTTACAAACCTTCGGATGGCCTGAGCCTTCTTTCTCCTCATCTTTTCAAGCCAGATCCCAGCGTATTTAAACTTCTTCGTCTTTCTTTCATCTTTTAAATAGTATAACCATGGATTAAATATGTACAGAAATAACAAACATTTTGTGTCCAAGTGACATTAGACACCACCACAGGCAAGTTATTACTATTAAAATTATTGATTTTTTCTTTCTATGCACGCGTGTTCCGTCTTTCCTTTTTTTTATTTTTTTTTCTGTTCATCCACTTAGAATCTAGTAAACGATTTTTTTGTGTTTTAAATATTCTTAATTCTTATTTGTACTTTGTATTTTTAATTTGCTTTCTACATGTTATATATTTTTTTTGTTTTAGTACATAAGTTAAATATTGAGGGTTTGGTTTCTATTAATACTTATGTGACGTCAACTCCTGCTTATGGTCCCGTCAGAATATCGGTGTTGTTGCGGCGTATGTCTGTGACAGGCGCCGTTTCAACTCATGCCGAGGCGGGGCCTTTTGACCTTTTGTTATTTTTGAGTTATTTTTTCTTTTTTTTTAAAATACTATTTTTATACTTATAAGATTTGTTGTTATTTGTGAAATCTGTTTTAAAAAGGGTCAATAAATGTTTTTTCTTTCTTTCTTTTTCTTTCTCTTTAATATTTGGTATTATTGTCATCCAGAACAAAACCCAAAGCAACAAGTAGTAACAGTTGGCACATCACTATATACTGTCTTTCTATATATGGTATCATAGTAGGTACAGAAAACGATGACCATATGTGTGAAGAAAATGAGTGGTTTTTAATTGAACAACAAAAATACATTATTATGAATTATTTTTTATTAATCGCTCGAGAAGCTTATAAAAAAAGGCAGCTAAGTATTATTATTTCTTATAAGATTAAGATTTAAAATAAAATAGGAAGATAGCAGTCGAATATTATTATTGATATGTAAGCATAATATAGGTATCAGCCAAATTATAAATACGTTTCTTGCGAAGGCATAACGCTTACGCAATACCCAGATATGGTTTTTATCCACGGAGCGAGTAGGCGAAGACAGATTTAGTCACTTCCGCAGAGTTAGGTTGTAGGTCACGTACTACTTATGTGCCGATAATAAATATTTTTATTACCAGATGCACAATGAATGCAAACTTATATTACGATTGTGAAGTAGGCCACACAAAGTATTTAATTGTCTTTTGGCATTTTATATGGTGACTAATAAATTAATGCTAACTGTGCGGTGTGAACCAGTTTGGAGAATACATTTGTACCAATCTTTTATTTCATCATCATCATTACAGCCCAATTATGTCCACTGCTGAACGAAGGCCTCCCCTAATGATTTCCACGCGGACCGATCCCTTGCAGTTGACATCCATCTGCTACCCGCCACCTTAACCAGATCATCCGTCCATCTGGTTGGGGGTCGGCCTACGCTTCTTTTATTTACCTAAATAAAATTTTAATTTTGTTATACCACAATAAATACATGCCTATAGTTTTATCCGGCATACCCTCGGCTCCTAGTAGACCGCTGACCGATGACCGACCGAATGGCGATGTTTGTAGTATCTACTCGTAGTAACGAGTTGCTTAAGTCTGCTTACGGATAACGTTTATAGTGTTATTTAAGGGATGAAATTCATTAATATATTATATTCATTTATGTCATCACAGGCACTATCACTTAATCCCGTATTTCTAGGTATTCGTTGAGTGACTACCATTTTTTCCCTTACCCAGTGAATTAACCCTTTAACCAAAATATATTTATTTGCGTGTACTTTGTGTTGAAAACATGTTTTGAATTATGTTTATAACCATATTAATCCATGTAGGTGAATAAAAGATAAATAATTTATTTTACCTACTATGTGCACTATAGATGTAATAAGGAGTTTCCTATGATATCTATTTGTAGTATTTTAGTATCATCGTCATTACAGAATAAAATATCTACTGAGTACTTCACGCGGATCGATACCTAACAGTCAACTCTACTTCATCTATCATGTTGCTAACGTATTTCAGTAAACAAGCTAACTCAATGCTTTATACAGTTAGATACGGGCGCGGTATATGCGTGCGATTTAAGAATGTGCTCACAGGCAGGCGGGTCACCTCAACCGGCGGCGTCGTAACTCGGTCTCATTATGTACAGTTAGTGGCGCTTACGGTTGCTGGCCCATCATCCTCTACACCGATTAACTCGCAAAAAATATCGATCCAATCTACAGTACGAACCGATCTCCATGGCTGCCCGGAACTTAACTGCAAGTGTAACATCTTCATGATGTAGATTGATTCAAATTTGCAGCGTCAAAGTCAAAACATTTTATTTGAACACTGCATGCCTGCAAAATTTAACCATAAATAGTGATTTATATTGTTTTTACTATTCATCCGTTATGAGTTGTATTGAAATAATTAATTTTCAATTGGTTACTTAATTACTAAATACTTACTTCTTCTGTCAAAGTTTGTGAACATTTTTCAATATTTCATGACCGGACAGGTCTGATCTCTTTCTTATCCTACAAAATTGTACCTACTCAAATCATATAAATTCATAGATCTACGTCTGGTTTGAATTAAATTTGTTATATTCATACACCACAAATAGGCTATCTTGACCATAGCCTTTAGCACGGCCCCACAGAGAAAACTTGCGTGAAACAATATAAGCGTTATTTCGCCAAGTGATTGAAGTTATCCGTTATCGAAAGCCAGCCAAACAACCCCTGTGTTCTTACATTTATAACCTATATTCCGATTTCCTTTTTCATTCGAAAGGTTTACACCACACTCGTACCTTCGAGTTGCGGCATCACTTGACATTAGATGAACCACCTGATCGAGAAACAAATAATATATTTTACCCTTTTAATCCAGGCACAATAGAAGATCTATTTTAGGCACAATAGAAGGTCCGAAGGATTTATTTGGTATTGCGCAATATCAAGTACCAAGCTTGTTTTTAACAACGCTGCCTCGCCCGTTACGCGATATACCGTGCCGTCCAGTTCTTTCGCTCATGTGTGTTTACGCTTTACGTAACTGTGTTTCTAATAGCTCTTAGTTTTTCCAAGCATCGGGAGACATCTATAATTAATGTTGTACAAAGCTGAGGCCAAGGCCCGTTAGCGGGCTATTTCATTCAGTAAAATGTACGCATTTGGTTTACAAATGACACGCTTACGTCTGTGAACGATTACAACTGCGTTGGTTCACTAAAGTAGCTCGTTTTGTACTTAGAATGTTACTCAGTGGATTTACAATTATCAAAATATGTTATTTAAAAAATATGAGGCCAACAATTATCGCGAGACCATGCGTAAACATAGCAGAGCTTGACTTATTGAAACTGTATTAATGAAATATTTGATTACACCAATAGCATACAATACGTTTGTCTAGTATTCTGAACAGTATTTTATAAATACGAGTAAATTATTTTACTATCAGAAGATTGTGTCGTACGTAACCCACAGCTCGTTTATTTCATTGATAATATACTATTCCTTTCTCTAACTTATCTTCTTAAATACTATATATTTATCTCAATGACTATACTGAACATAATGGCCAAAAAAGTTTGGTGTTAAAATATTTCACAAATAATGCTATTTTCATAAAAATATTCCACGTTATCCAAGTTATTAATCCTCATGTACAACCTTGACCACTGCAGAGAAAAAATAATGTGTTATGAAAACTAACAGAATAAAAACTAATGATAAATGTTGTTTACGGATTATATTATGATAGTAATGCAACCCTGTGATCATTAACATCAGATTTTCATATTTTACATACAATCAGAATTTTGTATTATACTGCACGGGATCAAACTCTTGGGACACTACAAGGGTCGACAAAAAAATCAAATGGACAGGATATTACGAGTATTAACGATAATGTTTCGTTATACATGTAATATCATGTAGCAGCACAGATAATATATTATATAGTAGCAGCCTTAATATTATAAGCCCTTTAACCGGCGTAGCTTCATTTTTATCCCAAATACACGAAAGATTTTCTGTTGCCTGTATTAAAAAGTAGCAAAAGCTAGATAAAAACAGGTGGCCAG
The DNA here is from genome assembly GCA_019425675.1 of Leucinodes orbonalis. Lineage (NCBI taxonomy): Eukaryota > Metazoa > Arthropoda > Insecta > Lepidoptera > Crambidae > Leucinodes > Leucinodes orbonalis. Next base: position 6,149 of record PQWD01002959.1, read on the forward strand.
TTTTGATTTAATTCGGTTTTACACCATGCAAAGCTGATGCTTTGATAGCTTTATTCACTATTAGGCTTCTTGAAAATGACAGTTCAAGTGACAGTGCGGTTATCAATTATCTGCATATTTCAATACATTAAGGACGACCAAAATGTTTTTACATGTTTCTAAAGTTTTACAAAGGCAAAGAACGAAACTTTTGCGACTGATAATGTTGAATTACTGAGCGAATATAAAGTGGTCAACGACCAGGAATGTCGTTGGCTCCGGCTAAACCTGTTGTCGTTAAGTTAGAAGACGTTTGCAAAAAGCTGATTATACACATATTACACAGTCAAATTGGAAAAGGTATCGGTAATATGCGACTAATTAAGAAGTGCTTTTTTCTAACATATTTTATGCTGCATACAAAGTAGAAAAAAATTTCTTCATAAATATCATAAATTATTTTATGAAAATAAAGTATTTAAAAATGAAAAGAAAAGCGTTTATTCAGTTTAGGTCCTTACAGAACACTATGAATGTCAAAAGAATTCAAATGATGCGTTACTTTAAAATACACTTTATTCAGCTTCTAAAATGAAATCAAAATGATTAAGTTAAGGGATCTTTCAATGCAATAGCCGTCACTTTATTTCTAAATTTTAACTAGTTGACAATGGACTCTACACCGGTGCTTTTACACAATTTGCGAAAAATTTTGTAAAATAATTATCTTGAAACAAAAATAACTAAATTGCAATTTTTGAGATCAGTATCAGTTTTCAGAGAAAGTAACTTACAAAATCATTACGGAATAATTTAGATTATTAGTATTACTTTTACTTCAGCGTATTAGGTAGTTACTTCAGGTTAAAAAATAAATGGTTTGTTTACAAGGTTTAGTTCAGTCTGTTTTTGTAATAATTTGTTCACGATTTTACCGTTTGGGATGCATGAGCTCATGGGCGAATCTTAGCTTAGTCATATTAAGCTGGTAATTGATACTGCGTAGTATGAACAACATAATCCATGATATATGGTATACATTAATGCCAAATCAGAAAGCTTCTGATCAAAGGAAAGGAGTTTTCCTATATGAAAACGTTTGGCAACTAATAAAGATAAATTTCTTGATCAACCTTGAAAAAAAATAATATTTAATAGAAGTTTGAGAGTTATTCGCATTCATCTATATGTTTATGCAATTATTGAGCTTTAAAGTTATACTGAATAAAAATGAGGAATTGAAGTGTTTATCACAACCAAACCAAAGGGCTATTACCAATATTCAATCAAAAAAATATTAAAATGATATCTCAATGAAGGAGAAGTTTGATTGAGATTGCTGATCCAGATCATGTTATAGGTTGCCATAGTATCTTAATATGTTGTATAGGATATGTAATACGGTAAGGATACGGGATTTTAGTTGAATATCTTCAAAGTATGAAACATCATGAAAATTTCGCTTAAAGGTTTGAAGCGCTTTAAACAAGCTCTTTTGAGAAGTTCAGAACAAAGCGTCGGGGCTAGGATGGCACGTGAAGTTCTACATACTTTAAACGGCCAGGCAAGGGTTAAGGGCCAGCATTCGTGTTAAGTGTCGCGACAGGTGTGATGAGATGGCTATAGGACTTTGTAGTGTACTAGGGTTGTCATACTAAGAAAAACGGAAAATCACCATATTGTGTTACGGACATACATGTCTGGACAGGCAATGAAATGCTGGAGCCTAGACTTTAAATCATTATTAGTTAACAACCGCTTACTATTCAGGATTACTGTTGTCACCTTTCATTGGCACACACACGATAGTTTATGACACCAGTATTTTCATTTTAAAAGTCACATAGAACCTTAGTTGAGTTGGCTTAAAAATAGACAAAATAATAATATAAATAGTAGTGTTCAATCACTACACATTCGGCACTATTTACTTGACACGTGCCATTTCACCAGCCCTATGTTGTGATAATCTGACGTTTGCCTCGCACGGAATTCGCGTGGGAGAACGGCTCTTGCTTGGTTTTTGTTGCCAAATTGTCTTTTTGCTGACATGGGTGGTGCCAACTTTGCATCAAATGACGGCCGCGATAGAACATGATATCCTGCTTATATAATATGATAAACAACAGTATAATATGTTAAGGCCATAAAGAGATTTTAAATTATGACAATATTACATATGTAGGTATTAAAAATCTTTAAAATCTTCAATTTACAACGAAAGAAAGAAAAAGACATACTTGTGTCTAATTATAGTCTTTTAAAATAATAACACTCAATACAATTATCTAGGTACCTTTATATAAAAAACTAGCAAACCCGGCGAACCGTTTCCCTACCAGATGGCTTCGTTTTATGTAACATTTCGTTTGGTGATCAAAAGATGCCATCTACTTAAAATATTGTTTGTAGTACATGCTATGTATCAGAGATGACACTGTATGTGAAAAATGATTTTCCGCTTTTCTGTGAAATTTTTCCTGATTTTATTTGCTATAAACCTCACGAATGCAAAACCGTGGAAATCGGTTCGTGTGTTCTGGAGTTTAGCGTCAGGAGATGGAAAACCCGACTTATTTTTTATAGTAGATTAAAATATCACCTAGCTAATGCCATACATGGAGTGTCGTGACCGTAGAAGCCTTAACATCATATCTCTCTCTTATAATCAGATTGAATGTAGACAAGCAAAGTGGAATCAAAAATGAATTGTTAATAAATCATGAAAGAAAACACCTATGTATTATATATATCAAGTGACCATTACAACCATATAGATAAAATACGTGAGGCGATACTCAGAACTCGAAATACAGTCGACGCATAATTTATTGACTTAAAGTATTGTTAAGCAAATTTTTGAAGGAGTACCCATTAATGAATCTTCATGCGGTGAACGGTAGTTTGCGGATGCAATGTAATATCGGATAATTAATCAATACCTTATAAAGTTTCAAGTATGATATTAAATACGAAAATGAGCCACAAACAACAATTTATAAAAGATTTAATGCGTTGTTTCGTGAAATGCGCTTGCGGGTTTTTACTCTGAAAAGCATCGTTAAGCCCGAGTGGGCGGGTCTACCTTTAAGGTGTACTCCTAGTAGTCTAGAATCGGTAAGAATAAAGTTGAAAGCGAAAATTCCCCGAAATAATAATGAAGAGTCCTTTAATTATAAATATGAACATCGTAAAAAAACTTTTTTCTTTGAATACTTTATCCTCTTATGTCAGTCGCTGACTTTTTATTGCGATCTTTTCGAGGTTGTTTACATTTATAATATATTTTAAGTTAAACGTGTTTCTTATTCATTTTAAACCTTATAACCCAGAGAATGAATTACATCGTCGCCGTCTAGAAATAATCAACGGATAAAAAAAAGTAAATACATGCGTTTTATAATTATCAGATAACTGGTAAATCGATACAAAGAGATACACAAATGTCTAGTTAGTTAATTTCTCAACGAAAATACCGCATGGGGTATCTGAAACGGAATTTTGTATAAAGACGTAACAAGTTTTCATTGAACGTAATTCTAGAGTTTCAAATGTCAGTTTATTGGTTTATTTCAACATTCTATGTTTGTACCTCAGCTTTAAAACTACGGTAAACAGTGCCTTTATTGTTTTAATGCCCGTGTTTAGACAGATTGGTAGCGGCCTGTTAAATATAAAGCTTAATTAACTCCGTGTAGGTCCGTTCTGTGTTCAGATTGAGTAGGAAACGTCGGATCGAATGTTAGCTCGAAATTATTCTCGATTAAGGCCTTTTTATTTTGTTACGTCTCTATGGTATTTCGACTTGAATTATAGTGACAGATTTAGACTGCTTTAAAGGGAAATAAAACGTGTTTACGTCTTATTTAAACTAATTTACAAGGTTATAAAATAAATAGCTTGTACATTTTTAAACGAAAGTTTTTAATTTTTCAGGAACTGTCTAATAAATCGATCTTTATTAATTAATCATATAGTCATAATATGCGTCAAGTCGGCTAATCGGCACTGGGCCCGCGTGGACGACAAAGGCTATACACCCTTTACGGGTGGGCTCGTGCCCATCGGTGGGGACGTTACGACGAGCTGATGTTGATAGTCATTCATAATATAGAAATAATAGGAATTTATATTGAAAAAAAAAGCTCAACGATGTACCCTTAAACAAAATTGGTTACTAAATCAATGCTTTTAAAAAATGATTATTTAAGAAATGTGTTTGAATTATAAGGTTAATCAAAAGATTTCTTCCAAAAAATACTTAAAAATTCCTATTTTTTACAAGAAGTGCACTTGCTTAGAGAAATTCACTGTGTTTCCTTTGTTCATGATGTCGACGTTAGCGTAATAAAGTATGTTTATGCTTTTTTTATTACAGCTTAGTCGTTTTTATGACATTTTATATCTGCAGATTCAGGCTACGCAGCACTTATATATTAAAGCACTATTATATATTTTATTGATTAATTTTATAACTTTTTATACTTATACACCAGTAGCTTAACTTCTATGGCAAAATGTCACACCCGTGTAGGGTGTGATATTTTAAAACCACGTGCATAGTCATAAAACACAAACGGCAGAAATCCAACGACAGTTAAACGGTATAATCGATTTTAATCGATGATTTTTATAAAATTAACACCACGGGCCGTCCGAAATAAGCACGTCAGTAATTCATTGCTTCTATATAAGGAAAGGATGCCGCTTGTGCTGTAATGATAACACACACGGTATACTGTCTTCATAAAACGTTCGTACTCAAAGGAAGAATTCCAAGTACAAAATAATTTCTCTTCTTAACACAGAGCTTAATCCTTTTGAGGTAAACGTAACGAGATGCATTCCTGCTACAAAGACGTTGTTTCTTGTTTTTTTTTCTCGTTTGCCCATTCACGTTGTTTCCGATTCTTTGAGATGTAAAGGTAAGCCAAGATCTTGGTCGCCTATAGTTTTAAAGGGTATTTTAGTTTGTTAGTTCACAACTTTTAAATTAGTTTTGCATGTGGCGGCGAGACGCCAGAACAACGTATTAGGCGATACGCACCACGTGCACATGACTTTTATTAGTCTACTTGGAGGTTACACAGTTATTATTTTATACAACAACAATAAAATTCTTCTATAAAATCAGAAAATGCGTTATTCGGGCCAATATCAAATCAGGTTGTAAGAGTGTTAGTATACTGGTCTAAATAATAATAAAAATAGGACTTATACTATTACGATTATTCCTAGTACGATTCTTATTTATTCGAAAATTTGGTTCTTTCACTGTTGTCCAATAAGTCCTAGTCGCTTGTTGAACATGACTTCATTGTTCACGGGCTACGTGGACGCTCTCTAATTTACGACTATTGCGTCGAAACCGAACTATTTCTGGTTTACAATGACCCAACTATCTTCGAACAGATATTACCTACACATAATGCTTTAGAGTAGTCAATTAGTTTGAGAGGGTTTTATTAAACTTTAAAGTAATTTAAGGGCTATTAATTACTGGTACTGTTTGTGTTAACTAATCTCAGTTACGGCTTAAGTAACGTTTTTAACTATAGATAATTACTTATGTTTTAAATTTGATTCTATGATGTAGGGATTCTGTTTTTGACATTTCCGCTATGGATTTTGTTATTATATATAATTTTATATTTTGCATCTAAAACCCTATTTTAACATGTATGCTGGTGAATGACGGACGAGGTTCTGGTTACCTGGCAATATGCCGGATATGCAGGGAATTCAATTATATGGTATGTTTATTTAAAAAGGTTTTGAAATTAGGAATTTAGGCCCTATTCTATTAACTGCCCTCAATATTCCTATTGAAATAGACATCGGATACAATAACGATTTGTAAGAATACGAACGAAAGGGCAGAACAAAGAATCTATTAATACAAATGGACAATGATTCCCCAGTGTGGATTCCCCCAGTCATGCCTGTGGAAGTGACTGGCATGGAGTACGACACAATAGCTCTTGGGGTGGCCACACTGCATAAATTGTCTGGAAGAATGACTGCTAGTAAATGAATACACTTTTAATTACTTTAATTCCACCCTCCGTGGCAAACGGCCTGGATTTGAATTTCAGCGTAAATCAACATTGCAGTTGAATTTAGGTTGGAGCACAGTTTGGTTTTACTTGAGTCCCGAAGGTGCAGTCTGGGTTTCCCTTTATATGAAATGAAAATGAATGAAATGAATATTATACGTTGAGGAACTAAAACGATATCATTTTACCATTACCATTTTATGAATTTTGCCAAATTATTCAATGCCAAAAAATTTGTTGAATGTTATATTCCTTAAATCTAACTTATTTTTGTCTATAACAGGTAAGTGTTACAACGAGCTAGTTTTATAGTATGCACTGGTTTGACAGAAGTCTAATTGCCCCGTGAGTAAAAGTTTGTCAACTAAGAACAACTACGAGTACGTATCATATTTTAAAACTGGTAAAAAAGGTGTGTTTTTACCGGTGCCACTCACCGAGTTCATTAAGGTTTGGACTAAGAAGTAATAATAATAATATACTATATAATATACTTAACCAAAAGGTTCTACTTTCTAAAAAAATATTTTAGTTTCGAAAATTAGTAACTTTTGTTTTCGAAAATATTAACAATACAACAACAACGCATTTCGTGTGAATCGACTGCTAACCTGGGGCTAAACGGGTCATTAAACGGGTAATTAAAAAAAAGTAAAACTTGGATGATGTATGTAATTTGAAATTTTTTGTTTCGATTTTAAAAAATAATTAAATATGAACTGTTATTCACACAGCGCCATCTAGTCCCAAACTAAGCATATAACCTGTAACGGATAAACAAACTTATAGACATTTTTTTTAATACATACATATTATACATATAAAACACCCAGATGAAATAAAGATAACAGCTATATTTCTGGTCACACAACATTAAAACCTGTTATAGTTCCAGAATTGATTCCAGGACTTATCATGTAATTTTCATTATGTCATCAAGTTAGAAGTCATTTAATAGGGCTGTTACGCTTAAAAAGGTATGACGCAAGTATTTATCCTTGAATCTTATACCCACGTAGCGGTAACTACATACGCATTAATATTCTTACTTGATAATTCGAGTCCATACTACAACAATTGTGTTTTAATAAGCACCCGATACCATAGCTGTTAGACAACTAAATTGTACCTTGTAATGTACAGCTAGACTAATACGAACTGCTCGGATCATCGGCCTTTATTAATGATAAAATGAACATGATGGAACTATTAAGTGAGAAATGACGCAGCCATTTGCATCTAATATAGGCACCTCATTGATTGATATTCATTTAGTAATAAAACGGTTAAATATTGGAAAGCGAAAAATATAGTTTTATCGTATAACCATGCTTTGATTTCCCTTTTTCAAATTGTAATTTCAAATGACATTTCAAGTATTAAAAGGCGACTTTTCTAGCATTCAAATAAATTTTAATGTTTTCGAGAAACAAATAAATAAAGTCTATTTGAGCAAATCCGATAAGGTACTTTCCATTATTACACCATTTATGTATAAAGATTACCAGTCTTTATAAGTCCGTCAATAGTACACTGTAATGTACGTTTAGTTTTCGCTTTTTCGCTTGGAATTAATATTAAACAGTGAGTTGCATCTGGCCTCGAACTCAAAGAGGTCAAATAGCTCAAATTAAATGGAAACACACGAAGCCCACATTAAGTTATATATGTAGTTATAACATCTATTTTAATGCAGGCATTGTTTGGAATGTAAATTGTTATTTCGCTGAGGTCTGTTTATGAAACCTTCAAGAAAAGTAGAAAAATATACAAAGATTAACTTATTTCTTAACGACAGCTAATGCTCTACATATTATACAAATTAATTCACTTTGTAGTAACTAAAAATTTTCAGAATTAACGTGATTTTATAGCTTTTTTCTAGGTCTAGTTTGGGTTAATCATATAATATATTAATCAACGTTCACACAGCGCCATCTAAGCATTTTAGCGTCTGGTCACTTTATGGTGACCGAACAACTGATAAACATATTTATATACATGTTTTTGTAAATACATAAAATTATACATACAAACAGACATGTTCCGACAAACAGAAATGTTTTCACCAAATTGGTCGTCATAAGTGACCATTTATGGCGATTTTCTCGTCATATGTAGCTGTTATCGCACTGTCACTTTTTGGTCCTCATTTCCTACTGTAATAAAAGTATATACAAGATTCGTAATCAAAAATCTAGTTAAATATAGTGCTACCTTAATTAACACACTTAAATAAGCTGTGTAATAGATTCATTGATAGCTTATTATTGAGTGAGAATCGGTATTCGGTACTAAAGTTCCAGCGCCACCCGAATCCGTGTTTAACCCAATAACCGAACAGGATGTTTTAAGTTAAATAAACAGACAAACTTTAATATCTGTTACTAACGCTTCGTGCGATAATTCTGTTGAAACACGATATTCAAGAGATACACAAAGTGATTTCACTAATTCACATTCCTTCAACATAAACATCGGGATTGTATAGAAATATCGGATTACTGATCAATTCCATGGTAGCTTAACATATTTCGGATGCTAATTATATCACGTTAGGGTTCAATTTTGCATGGTAATTCTAAACAGCAAGCGTCCAGTAACACAATACTTCGATCGAGCCAATGGCTTTGATCCGCAATAAAGGGGATCATACAAAAATTTGCCAACATCAGACCATGAAAGGTGTTCATTGGAATCCTTGAAAATTGCCGAGTGCGATTGTGCAATGGACCGTGAATGGACTTAGCCGTGAAAAGGCTGTTATTGGTTGTTATTACTTCAATACGCGGAAGTTATTACTAAAGTTTTATATGTGTTTTTATAACTTCAATCATACTTGCTATATCTGTGCACACCGACACACGTACGCATGCATTTTATTATATATATTAGAAAGTCCCGTTTGGTAATATTTTGCTGGTTAAGATTAAATTATAAATAGTCGTAATGTTAAATTCACACAAAGCGATATGCTCCTAATATTTTAAAGATACTTTCACTGTCGGTCTTATCTTCTAAGCATTATTAACGAGATCTGTTAAATGCATCTGCATCGTCACAGCTTCATGAAACAGACAAATGTTTACCTAACTAATGTAAAAAATGTATGAGTTGAGATCAAATACAGTTTAATTAAAATGTATCATGATTACTTCAGTTTAATGATTCATTGACATAATGATTTTAAGCCAAGTATGATTTAGTAAAACGTGTAAAGTCTACAATTTAATGAAACTAAATTAATATGTGTGAAGGGTCATGAAGATAATAATATCATAAATATCGTCTAGTGAGTAATAAAAGGTACTCGAAAACCCTTAAGTATCGACGGGTGAACACGTCAAGATTATTTGGTAGGGGAGATCTGAAGAGGCGTACTCTCGTGACTCAAAGGAAGGTTTCAGTGCTCTGAACAATATTATCACTATTTTGTCATCTTGGTTTTCAGTTTAGATCTGTTTTATAATATATTTAAAAGATTAAAGTAAAGACACAATGGATGGATTTACGTGATTTAAATACCCATGTCATGAAAATCTTAAAATTACCAAAAAATCAACTCAAACTCAAAAATGTTTTATTCAAATAAATCATTACATGACACTTTTGAATCGTCAAGAAGTTATTTTAAATGAATCTACCACCGGTTCGGGAGGTTGTTATCTACCGAGAAGATACCGGCAAGAAACTCGTGTAGTTACTCTTTTCAAAAATGGGGTTTACAATGTTCTCATATATGATTTCTGTTTTTTCTAATAATATTATTTCGTTTATTTAAAATGAACTCTTCAATTCAATTGGATAAATTCACTACCGATTTTAGCATTCAATAAAATATTTAGTTCTCTACTTCTCCAATTATAAACCATCAAGTATTTAAAAGCGGTCTAACAGAAACATTCGACGTTTTCTGTACATCATGCATGTCCCTTCGAAAATAAATAATAGAAAGAAAACAAAAAAATATTTGCAAAACCAATAAACAATGTCAATGTTTTTAAACAAATACTATTAAGTTTTCTTTACTATTGGAAATTGGGCTCTCCCATCAGCCGAGCGCTTGGCTGCCCCAGTTTCTGTTCGCTACACATCTATACCGTCACGTGCGTACCGGCGCGTGCCATCTTCTTCAGAGTTTATCATCTGTGTAATCTGCCTGCAACAATATTTCTGCACGTCCATTTGTCGAGTATGTTTTGTTTGTCTAAACGAAAGTAGGAGTATGAGATATAAGGTTTATGTGTATTACGGAGTTAATGAGTAGTACATACAACATACATTCTAGTATGTTTCAAATGAAGAATATTTTTTAAGATACGAGTTGGTAATGTTAAAAGTATCTAATATATGTGAAAATGGGAGTTGCGTGTATTATTATAGATATATTTATGTAAATGTATATGAAAATGTATTTCATGTATGGCTTTTTACTTAAAACGTGGAAAGCTGTATAAAAAATCCGTGTCTTATTTCTAGGGATCAGAAAGAACAAAAAGTTAATAAAATAAAATACACTTTCTAAGCATAATATGTAATGTAATAACTATAATACTACATAGTTTCAGAGCGAGCTAAAATAATAATAGATTTCTAGCACTTTCTAGTATATAATGTAGATTAATTCTTATCTGTCTTATGACTTTTTTTTGGAATTCGGTCTTAAGACTTGATGCTGACTGTGTCTCTGCATCATAAATTGTTTTGTTGTGACAAATCTTGTTTATCGTCGTCCAAGCTTTCGTGCAAAAACATTAATATTTATCGTGAAACGCTCGGAATATCTAGTGCACATTTACTTTATCTAACTGCATTAGTAAGTGTAACAAATAAACTATACGAACGGTTAAATAATTCATATTGTTTTGAAGCTATGTTTGGTATCAATTTGTAGCATATCTTGCGGTAGCTGTAAATAATTTATATTTTAAAGACTAACCAGTCTACCTTGATTTTACCTACAAACTTTATTTTGATCATTGAATCAACGGTCGGTAGGTAATTATTTCAACAGAACATGAATAAATTATACTAATTTTCTTTATAGTTGCTTCCTATAGAACAGGATACTTCAAAAACACTTCTTGTTGTTTTAATGATTAAGGTTTATTTTAATATAATTCTTATAACAATTGCATCAGATAATGTAATATTACAGTTCGATAATACCATAAAATACAATAAACAGTTTATCAAATAAGCAGTAGGTGCGCCGAGAATATACAAGGGAAAATAAGGAAATATATTTTTGGATCGATGCCAATAAGTGCTTGACCTGTTTTTCAAATAAAGAATCAATAGTCGACCGGATTTGGTACTGAACTTACCAGTAAGTTTATAAAAATACCTCATTTGATTTGATTGTATTACATTTATAAGTAAACTAGCTTTTGCCCGCGGCTTCGCTCCCATTAAATTCGGGATAACACGGTACTATCATTTATCACTATACATAGGATTTCCCCTCCCTCCAACTTTAAAGGTTTCGGGGTCAATTTCAGATTTTTTTTTAGAAAAAAATATGTTATAGTGAGCTAACCTTAAAAGATAGTCATATGCTGTCGCGGACTTTTTTGTAGACCTTTAAAAGGGTAACAATACTCTCATACATGACTTTTGTGAAACTTTAACCGTTTACTCAGCGTACGCAGCGGAAGCTCCAAGTATGAAAAAATACCCCCGATTTTGAAACATTCTTCATTGTTGCTCCGCTTCTATACTCGTAGCATGATGATATATAGCCTATAGCCTTCCTCGATAAATAAGCTATCTAACACTGAAAAAAATATTTAAATCGAACCAGTAGTTCCTGAGATTAGCGCGTTCAAACAAACAAACTCTTCAGCTTTATATATTAGTACAGATAATGATTTTACCCCGATAAAAACAAAAAAAGTGTAATAATCTATAGGACCTGGATCACTGCCACTTTTAATACGCTTAGTTACGCGACAGAAGAATATAAATAGCTAATGAAAAAAACTACGTTTAAGTCTGTCAATCTTTATTGCTCGTATCGTAAGGAGCTAAATATATTTCATTTTCGATTGTGTTTTTTTATTGACAAATAGCTTTAAGTTTGCACCGTTAGGTGTTTTAACAAACATACCAATACCGGAGACATATGCGAGCAACTGGCTAAAGAGTACACGGACGCCGTTCTCAGTAAATCCCTCGCCGTTTTATTCTGGGAATGCAGCTAATCGAATTTCCAAGAATTATTGATCAGACTGTGCCATGTTCAGATTCTTGTGCACACAAATGAACTCTCTATCAATATTAAGTAGAGTTTAATATATTAATGTTATTGGAAGATTGTGAAAGCTATATCTGTATGTATGTATGGATCCCGAATCATTTACGTGATTTATACTTGAATTTTCATATTACCATAAGCAATATTAAAATACCATAAATAATGGCACAATCAGATTGGATTTATTTTGGTTTGTTAAGAAAACAAGTTTACTTTATTCAAAATCGAAATTGTCGTTGTCACGTCATGATATAGGATTGGTTAAGCAGACAATCCCCATAGCTTTGTTGTACGGGAAGACCGGTGCCCTGCATTGGGTGTTATAGGCTAATGGATGATGATGATGAAGCAGACAATGATGCATTTTTATTATTAAACTTGTGTTTAAAGATTTATTTGTTCACTTTAATATTGATGTAGGTATTTAACATTTTCAAGCCTTATTTAATTCAAATAATCGTTACTTCAATTCAATAAAGACTACCTCCGGGTATCCAGATTTTTGCTGTATTCATCTGACCTCTATCAACGGCCTTTCTCTGGATCTCCGGGCATCCTAGCGAAAATCTGTAGATGAGATAATTGAATGAAGGTATGAACACAATCAAATGAACATATTGCGTAAATCTTCGTTCTACATAATATCTATTCTGGCGTTAGCGTAAATAAAATAGTAAATATACGACCTCGGTCGTCGCACTCTATGATTACTTTCGCAACGCTTTTTGGCTACTGTGTAGTGTTTTTCTTGGCCCATTCATTATGCTCGAAGTTTCCACGCTTACAACGTGATTGACTCGACTGACCCATATCCAGATGAATTTGTAGATGTTGTTTAAAAATACGAAGCTATCTTAGTAAATTTACACTTGAGTGATGATGAAGCTAATGTTAAAATCAATGTCCATAAACACTTTAAAATAATTAAGTTGTGCGTGCGAGCAAGTGCGTTTATCTGAAAGTTAAGCAACTATCTCATCGGTTCGGTTTCAATTTGCTCCATTTCAATTTGCTAATAATACACTACTCTAAAAGGGATGATTCCAATATATTGTATCTATCAAGTTAACGATTGATATAGTAGTTTCGTTTTCAAGCTTGAGTTTTATTCCATTTGTCTTCTTATTTGAATTTCTTAGGTGTGCTTAACGTGATGCTTAAAAGACGCATTTGTTTTTTCTCTTTGTAAATAAAAAGGCTCATTTACAAAAGTTTTACGTGGTATATCTTGGTACCCTGGATGCTATTAATACTGTAATTCAACCGAGCTTTCATAGTTTTTGGATTTGTCAAGCTCTACTCCAATATTTGTCGCATTGTATCCAGCCATGAATTGTAAGGCACGGTTCTCGTCGCCGTTCCGTTTAATTTCACTGGCGATCGCTTGTTATTGTGGCCTAGATATAGTGGAAAGCGGCCCTGCCCATTATCTACGACACCCCGACACGACAGAGCGGTTCCATTCCGATGCTACCGTCACGGATTCCTTGCAACCATCAATCTTTATTCTTTCGCGATGCGAGGAAACCTCCTTCGATTCGGTGGTTAAATAAAGATATTTTGATTGCGGTACTAAAACGTTTCGTTTATGTGGTTATTATTTAAGATATTATTGATATTGATACATTCATTTACTCCAGACTAATTTTAGTAGTAATTCAAGATGTCCTTACCAAAAAAACAATCATTCTATGTATTTGTATTCAGCGAAAGAGCTTTTGGTGGTTTACCAATAAACAGTAAACTGGATTGCTGCAAACGTACCAAAACATCTACTATCGAAAGACATTTAAATGTATTTGCCGTATTTATTCTTATTACGATTATTATATTTGATTGTATAATTCACGCTTTAAATCGCGTGTTTCTACAAAATACATTCAAGGCAACTACTTGTAGACGTGGACATGGCTAGCAATCACCTTCATATACTTTCTCCGATTAACGGAGTAATGACTTTAAATAGTCACAAATATCAGCGAGCTGGTGCAATAACAGCAGAAAACGAGTTAATTTTCCGTTAGCAGTAGACGTCTTAAGTTAAGATACGGTCAGTGTAGTGTTACCATATATTTGACGTTTTCGGGAATATAACATTGATGAAAGTCTCACTTTAATTTACTGCATCAAGTGGTATACGAGTCGATCAGAATGTCATGAAACGAAATTTACTGATTTCGTATATACCTTAGTTTCAGTGTGTAGGTACCGATTCAATCTAACTTTTATAATATTGCAACTAATTGTTTCTTTAGTCTTTATGCTGGGGGTCACAGCCTTTACCTGTCCTTCTGACTCATCTGACTTCACAGGCTCGCGGTACATACTGCGGGATTGCGGGATGCAATACAGGAAAATCCTGCATTGGGTTTTAGTTTATTCAGTAAACATCAATCTAGAAAATATATAATCATCATCAGCCCATAACGTCAATATTCTTTTTTGCATATATATGTAGTATGTGGTATGTTGTTAAATTTTGTGGTGAGAGTACGAGTACATAGAATATTTTGTAAGTTGAAGTTTTATATGAAGAAAACTTAGTGAAACTACGGAGAAAAAACGTTTTATTATTACTTTAACGGTCCAATGCAGAGCATAGGCGTTCCCTCACAGCAAAGCAATGGGGCGATTGGGTCGATACTAAGATTGTCTCCGAGATCGACGACTTAACGAACCTGCCAAAGCACTGAAGCCTTTATTTCAGGCAATTAGGTTACTAATCCTGTCTAACTGGGAAAAATCACATTGTGACTTTTTTAGTGATACAAAACTATGTAATGTTACGACAACAAAACTGTATAAAATACACAAGACTTTGACTATGGTTAGTATACCTCTAATGTCGGAACAAAATAAAGTCGTTATTATATGTATTTACTATTAAATAATGTTAACAGGTTCAAATATTGCCTTTCAGAGCGTGCTTTTGAAATCCCAATAGACACGCTTCATGGCCACCACGTTAGGGCCTCATACAAAGCGGATCCATCTACGCGCCATACTAGGCTATCTCGACAAGCGCAGTGTCCAATGCCCCATAACTTGTCCCGAGTGAATTATTGACACGTGCGTATTGAATGAACGACAGTGCATGTCTTGCAAACAGTGAAATTTATTGCTGTGTCCGCCCGACTCGTGAATATGCGAATAGTTGTATCAATTGTGTGTAACATCTCAAACAAACTGTGTAAGTTCTTGTATATTTAAAAGGCACAAAACTTGTTATTAGAAATACAATATTTGAACCACCCACTCAGAAAACATACGAAACAATAAATAGTCAACACAAGTAGCAGTTCTCTCGCGGTAATAAAATCCTACGTCTCTTGGTTACATTATCTATATATTTTATAGTTTTTTTATAGGAGCCGCTCGTGCGCAACACAGGCTGGTGACAAAACAAAAAGCCACGGAAACAAAAGACGACAGAAAAAAAGCACTCATCATAATGTTCCGGCGTTCGAAATTTGAATACAAGCGACGGGGCGGCGCGTGAATGCAGCGTAATTGTGCCCGCTTCAATTTAGAATTTTGATTGCTTGTCCCTTCATTGTTTTACACAGGTTTTGTTTTTAGTACCCATAGGGAATTTGATTGAATGAAGTTACTATGCACTCGCATCTATGAATAATATTTATTCGAGGTTATTCTTGTTTAAACCGCGTGTTTATTCTGCTGGAACTTATTAAAATACACGTAAAAAAAATAAAAAAGTGCAGTTATTAAAAATTAAGGTAACGAAATCTTAATAATTTAACCGCGAAATTTATATCTTTTAAAGCGGTCCAAGGCATTGGCATTCACATGTGCCAAAGCTTTGGGGAGATTTAAACGATCGGCCTGAGAAAAGTAGCTAGGATCAAAAATATAACGTGCTTTTCGAAGCAATTATAGACTAAAGGTGTATTTTTCGGTTAACCACCCTATTATCAACCATTGCAATAAATATAAATAATTAAATATTAACTTTCGCAATCATTAACCGAACGCCCTAGTTCTGGCTTTGGATTCTTTATACGTATATATTGATACTTGTTTGGTATTCAATGTTATGGTTCAGGGAACGGGTGAAATGGTACTATTTTATAGCGCACAACAGTAAGGATAACTTCCCGGTTGATATTTAGGTGCCGGCAATAAACTGAACAATGCACCGTCCTACATGACGCTGTACTATTAATTCTCTTTACGATCCACCACAAAAGTAAGTGAATAATTTTTGCCTCGTATTGTCATGTTCATAATTGAAATGATCATAAAAATTTGCGACTTCCGTGGCGCCTGTAAAACTTAATTCGAAATATGACGTTAAATATAATTTAAAATAAAAATGGTGAAAGCAAAAGAGTACAGGTTAAATTTAACTTTCAATCCATACATATTCAAGTAATACGTGCTATTGAAATTACCTGGTAAAGAGATCTAACATCTGTTGTCTCGTGTGACGGGCGTAGTGGGGCATTGATGGAGGATAGGTAATAACTGCGTATCAGTTGTTGGTCTCCTTTAATGCCGCTCTATCATGGTCTGGCGTATTAAGGACTTTTTGGTTAAGACTGGCCAGTCAGACTATGACTATTTTATTCGACGACAAAAATAGACAGATTCGACTGACGAGAACAGAGGACTGCTGACCTATATTATTGTTTTTCTAATATAATAAAAGACCAAGACCGCAAGTCCATTTTCTTTACACTTACCATCAGGTGAGCGTCCAGACTGTCCTGTACACTTATAACATAAAAAAATCAGTCTCTCTTGCGTATTGTTTACCTTTCAATATTCTATAATAAGTTTAGATTCAACTTTTCGGTCTAAGTTTTCTCCACACGGACCGCTCTCACGACGTTCCGAGATATCAATGGTTTTCCTTTACAACTTGTTTCGATCCGATTCAACTTTACACGGCAGTTAATTTACATGGCCACTTTGACAGACACTACTTATTGATATTCGCAAGATGGCGTCTCCAATATTTTATCGGGACGTGACCGGACGACACGAATGTGTCACCTAACACTTCCTATCTAGGTTTGCAATTAGGCATCAAATGAGTAACAAAGGTTAGTATGTATCGGAGATAAACAATATGACATTTTTTATTACTAATACTTATTATTTATGGTCCTAGCGTTTTAGTCCGCTTTAGGACGAAGAATTCCATTTGAGGATGTAAATAAAATACAGGCTGGCTGACAATCTTGTTAGATAAACTTCGAGTAGGTAGAGTAGGTTTACTTCCAAAACGTACTTCTTCGTACGCTATAAATTTTATAGAACCTATAAATACATAATTTCCATGACTTAATAATACAATTAATGTAATTGTTAATTAAAATTAACGAATGTGTGATCAGACATTTCCAACCTAGGTTCGTAATAAGGCAACAAATAAGTTAATTATATTAGATATTTATCAACAAAATGTGCCACTTTATTATCGAAAAGTTTTGCACTCTACAACAAAATATAATATTTTAGGTACGAGTACTCGCGATAATAGATATAAATTATTCGATTCTATATAACCTACCTTTAACTTAACAATCAGTCATACTCAAAGCACTACTAAAGATATGAATTTAACTTTTTGTATATCAAGTCAACCTATACAAATTGGAAAACCGAACACTTACCGGGTGAGTTTCTAACAACGCTGCCTAATGGTCTATAAATACGCCATAAATATTAATCTATGGCGCAGCATTTAACGTGCTTTAACTGTGGTTTTTCTACTGAAGGTTATTAGAGTTGTCTCCGCATAGACCCGGTTATTAATTACTCAGTATCCAGGTCGCGGCAATTAAGGGTTAAGCGTCGTAGCTGCCACTCAACTAATGCTTATGCGAGGTATTATGTTACGGAGTGTCCCGCGATGCTAGCTAGAAGCTTAACGGGATGTAGTCACATAGGAAGTGCCGCTTTTTGACATGTGTCTGACTTGAAAGCAGAAGTGACAGCAAATGTTAGAAGTCAATAAAGAGTCTCGGAAAGTCATTTACGTCATGGATTTAGGATTGTTCCATGATACGAATGCCAAGTACCTACTCATATAACTGTGACATTTTAAAGTTTGTGTTTCATACAAAGACGCAGCTTACTCGTATAAATAAGTCATACGTAATGATATGACGTTTTCACTTTTTAATATTATAAAACCAACAAGACAACCAGTTCGCCGACCAAGTAGTAGAAGTATTAAAAGAAAGCAATAATTATTAATTGTAATTATTTTCTGTTTAATGGAGTCTTTAGTACCTAGTTATTTTAGAAGCAACTTGCCGATGAACCGACCACTTGCGTAAGATCATTGGAGGATGCTGGAAGAAAACAGTATGAGTATATCAGAATAGCTGGTGCAAAAAGAGAGAAAGATAGTGTCTTCTTACTGAAATAAAAATAACACGTTC
Source organism: Leucinodes orbonalis (assembly GCA_019425675.1). Lineage (NCBI taxonomy): Eukaryota > Metazoa > Arthropoda > Insecta > Lepidoptera > Crambidae > Leucinodes > Leucinodes orbonalis. The sequence goes on from PQWD01002959.1 coordinate 24,853, forward strand.
ATTAAATATTTACCTTAAACATTTTATCGTGACATGCCAGTACTACTCGTACTATATTGTCTGCACTTTAGTACAATAGAAGAATTAAGCCATTTATTGTAATACAGTCAGTTTTCACCTAAAACATTACTCGAAACGCACACAATTCAATACGGTGGCTCTATTGTAAAATATTGAATTTATAGACCAGTAAAAATATCACTGGACCGGTGTAGAAAGTTCAGCTAAAAGCTTTTCTAACACTGTAGTGCGTTGTATTACTCGTCTTTATAATCAAGTTCTAATGCTGAGGTTATAATGTTTCCCATTAGAGTGGGTGATTCAATTTACTTACAAGATACACTTTAATTGAATATGAAATTCGAAGAACATTTTACTGCTTTACGGACCGTAAATAACCTATAAACTAATTTGTAGCTATCTTGTTTAATAAAACAAGATAGCTACAAAGTCGATGCTTTTAATAAAAAGCATCGACTTTGCCTTTAACATGCACTTCCATTGTTTTCTAAGGCTGGTGGTAAAAAAAAATGTAATATTCAATTAAAGTAAAGGTTTAGTTGCCGTTCGTGCAAGCTAAGCAACTATGACAATGTTCATTTATGTGATTGGTGACCGTAAATCAATTATTTTAGTCACGTGAAGTGGCCAAATATTTGTATTTAGTTAAGATTATAAATAGCATCAAAACATTCCGTGCTTATAGTTAACAGAGAAACAGTGCCACAATTGTATTCATCATCATCATTACAGTCTAATTATGTTTACTGCTGAACGAAGGCCTCCCCTAATGATTTCCACGCGGGCCGATCCCTAGCAGTTGTATTATGTTTTTTTTTTCAACTTTTTTTGCCATTTTTGTACATTCCAATATTTAAATTATCTTATTTTAAAACGAAATCAAGTCATTCCAAAGTTATTTCGTTTGCATAACAGCTCTCAGCGAAGCTAATATTAAGTTTAATATTCGGGCGGGCAATATAGGGGAATAAAACGACTTGTTCTTATTTTACTCGGATAAATTTCGGTAGTCAACCTGTTTATTGCAACTGCAGGTGAACGAACTAAACTGTATGTAGAGAAAGAAGTTTTTGTTTAATAAGAATGCAATAATTGTTGTCATTACGAATTCATTCGTATACAATAGTACCTACACTACAAATGTTTAGGGGAGATAGAGAGAGAAACATGAGTGAACAGGCATTGAATGGTTCACAACTTCTATCGTTTAGGACTCAAGATAATCGCATGTGCCCGTGATGTATTCTACCAAGCATAGAGCCTTTGTCTGACTGACAACAACTAAGCATTAGCCTGTCATATGGGTACTCAAGAACTGATAAACATATTAAAGTACTTTTTTTATGAAAATACATACATATTATACATAGAATACCCAGACCAATACAAACAGATATGTTTACGCACATAAATGTTTGTACCGCCCGGGAATCCAACCCGGAAGCTTTGGTGTAATAGCAGACATCTCCACCATTATACCGGATGGGTCTTCAATGTTGTCATAGGGAACATGTTTATACTGAACGAGGATGGAATACGAAACATTTTGTGTTATAACCGACTTTTCAACTCTCATACCAAATAATATGCATACATGTATCAAAAAGTCCTTGTTGCTAGATAAACTAGATCGCATGTTGAGCTACTGTGCTTCTAAACAATTTCGCATGTCATTCCGGTCTTCTACATTGTTTTGTATGTCTCTTCGGTGCTACTGGGCGCGCCGGGAAGGCTTGGCCGGTTACAGCACGCAATTCCCACGCAATCCCTCAAAATCTAAATATTAATGTACATTAGCGAAATATGACACTAATGAAATCGCGGGCTTGCTTTATAAGATGCTTGTGTAAATCTATTATAAGGCTTTTTGTAGTTTATGTAATGTTTTTTAGTTAAATGGTTTTTCAGAAAACCTGTTAAAGTTTGCATATGTAGCTGTCCATTTGTTGTCCATTATTTCTTATTTAAAAAATCCAATCAAGCGTTTGATTGCTTGGTGGAAAAAGGCGGCTGTTGTAGCTTATAGTGAAGACAGTGTCAAATTGATAGCATTAAAAAATCTCTGTAATTATATACCTAAGTGTTTAGTGTTATCAAACTGTATATTTAGTTATGGACAATAAATTATTATTAAATTATTATTATTTTGGTCTAGTGAAATGAGTCCACCAGTTCAGTTGTTTACATGTGACGTATTATTAAGTGCAGTCGGTGTTAAGTACACGCGATAATTTTACGGACTTGTTGTGTCTGTGTGTGTTGGATTTAAAATAAAATTTTATTAAGAAACTAAAAAATCAGTGAGTTGTAATCTTTTTGAAATGTATGCAAATAAAGAATCCCACCGTGCGATAAGAAGTATAGTGTTTATTTTTACATTCATTTGGAGCTGGCTTCCGGAGCGATAAGATAACTTAGTGTGAAAGTTAGCGCTTAAGAACACAACATATCAATTTACTAATTGAAGGTACGTACTTATTACTATGTGGCATACGTTACGTTTTACCTTAGCAAGACCGTGTATGGCAAACTACATTTGGTATAGTCATGTCCAGGAATTAAAGGTAAAACTGGCAGTGAAATTCCTGAATATCCTGATTGACTGACTTATGTGAATTTGCATCACAAGTAAGGAACTTCACTGCTGCCTTCGAACTGTACTGCTTACTTCGGGATCAATTGTTTACTATCGGTAACAAAGGAGGTTAACAGATTTCTTTTTTCTTCAAAAAACTTTATGGTATTCGACACTAACGAACGCCATAAAGTTATTATAATCTAATTTACAATACCTATACATTTAAGTTGGGAACTTAAATTATACAAAATTATAAATTATTCCTAATTTAATAACTTCAAGGTTGACTAAAATTTTAAGGTTATAAATACATCATAATGTTAACCAATTTGAGTCCTTAATTAAATCAGTACAAAGTCCCGATAACTTGGCGGTGCTATTGACCTACCGCGGTCAACTTAACCTTATCTCAAAAACATCAGAGACACACAGGATACAGCTGTCAGTCGAAGAAAACTGTCAACGCTTGGAATATTTATTTTATCGGAATAAATATTTCAATACTCGCCTGCACTCTACGGGTGAACGAACATTAAACTTTTAAATTTAAGCCAAGAAACCTGAAGGGCCCGCACTAACGGATGGCTCGGGATTTTTATGAATGGAGACGTTCCCGCTTCCTACACTTGGTTTTTTCGCTGCCAGTCGGGATTCCAAAGCTTTTCTCGTCTTTAACGGTTTCACGACGACACAAAGAATTCCGATGCAGGCTTTAGGACTTTGGATAGGGTTGAAAATTAATTGAATCAATACTTGAACCACAAAGCTTTTTGGCGATAAATATGAAGACTTTATGAGAGCCCCATTAAGACATGGTTTAGGAAACGTTTCAACTCAAATATTGTTCATTTACTATCACACGCATTGTAACGAATTGTGAAAATTTTCGCCATATTATTAAAAAGCACACAAATTGGGTGATAGAACACCGCCTTGCAGAATCCAGCATGCACAGATTTAAAATCAGACAAGGGTCGACCACAACCTTAGTGCTCAAGTATAATAGAAAGCTGGTTTCATATATATGACAATATATTTAATTTGTGCATGAGCACGTAGCAAATCTATATGATTTGATTCAATAACAAATAACAACTTTATGGTTATTGAGGTTCATAGATTCGGTGTACCACTCTTAGTAATTGAAATAGAGATGCCCACGCAGGGTTTATACAGAACTATATGAATTATGCAACATTAAGTTAATAAAATGAGTTAGCATTTATATAAACGCACTAAAGCGCACAATATGCATTGACTAAAGAGTAACGATAAGATTCATAACTTGCAGTTATTTTGATCTCGGGCAGACGGTCTGCATAGTAAATAGTAAAGTTTATTTAAATGTGTGCGATTGCTAGTGCGTTTGGTTGACAATCGTGCAAGTTAAAGTAGATACTTTAACTTGCAGGTAGGCCCTTATTAGGTAGGTACCTACTTCATCATTATCATCATTACAACCTAGAAAGTCCACTGCTGAACGAAGGCCTCCCCTAATGATTTCCACGCGGACCGATCCCTTGCAGTTGACATCCATCTGCTACCTGCCACCTTAACCAGATCATCAGACCATCTGGTTGGGGGTCGGCCTACGCTTCGTTTTCCGTTACGCGGACGCCACTCGAGAACCTTTCCGCCCCATCGGCCATCGGTTCTACGCACTATGTGCCCTGCCCACTGCCACTTCAACTTGCTTATCCTGTGGGCTATGTCGGTCACTCTAGTTCTCCTACGGATATCCGTGTTCCGGATCTTATCGCGTAGGGAAACACCTAACATAGCCCTTTCCACCTACTTAGGGCCTCGGAAAATAAGCTGTTGGCTATTATCTGAAGGTGGTAGTTATCAATCCTGAGTGAAGGCATTAGCCCTGCAGTGAGATGGTATAGATTTCTTGATTTACATAGGAATAACTTTAGATGAAAAGCTAGGAACCAATCAGACAGATCACTTGAAGTGACCAGTGATCCATAAACAATAAAGACATGGAAAGTCGCTATATCTAGTACAATTACACTACAAGAAAAACGTATAAATAGCTTTATGCACATGCATAAATTCTATCCCACTGAAAATATCCACGCAGATGACTTCATAGAAGGTATTTTTAATACTTGCATATTACTAAGAATAAGATCTCGTCTACTTTACCACTCATCCGCGGTATAAAGATATGCAAAGTAAACTAGATTAGCCGCTTGGAGCGTACTCGACAAGCTAGATCGACTTCTACTGCGGGTGCAATGACCTCTACTAATTATTGCCCACTTGCAAACATGGCCGCCATATGTTATGAACGATTGTCCTATTTGAATTGATATTTTTGTGTGGACGGTGTGAGACTAATCGCTACCACTAGCTGTATTCACCATTCACTAAGTTATACATAGATATACGGTGCAATAAACATTACGTTTATATTGCTCCACGTACGTTTACATTTACAAAATCTTTACTTGTACAAATAATAGTATCTATTAAGTGTATTATGTAATTATTTCGTTACTTTTATTTAACGACGCCGCGTTGAGTTGAGTTGGCAGTATTTGATTTCACTACAAAGCAGTTATAAGTAAAAACTAATTGGAAACTTGGAAGTAACGTAATAAATACATTTATCATGGTATATGGAAAGATGTTTGTACATGGATAATGCCCTACAACTTTGCCTTAGAATTAATAATATGGATTCGTAACAGTACGAGTATGTAGAATAAATGGCGTTTTTAGCCCAGAGTTTAGTAGTCTCGTAAAAATAAAATCAATAAAGTTTTGGTTCAAGGTATTAATCCAAACGAGTTTATGTGAAAGAGATACCTTTTTACCATTGAGTTCATTGCAGGATTAAAGTAAGGGGTTTACAACATTAAGCTTTTGGATCCATGTAACCTTACGTGGAGCATCCTGGCGAAAAGTGAAACCCCTCGATCATACATATCATTTGTGAAGTCCTATAACCAGTAGTAGTAGCTAAGATTATCAAAAGACAGTTTAAACTATACAGGTATAATTTCTCTTCCTTAATTGAATTGGCTCATTAATTTCATTTTAACTCTAAAAATAAAGCGCCTAAAAGAAATAGTTACTATAATATTATTTTTTTTTAACCATATTTAAGTGAATTAGTATTTTAATATGTAGCTATTCAATTCGAATTCAAATTCAAAATTCTTTATTCAAATTAGGCTTACAAAAAGCACTTATGAACGTCAAAAAATATACAAAAATATAATAAAAAACAATTAAAAATACTAACCTAAAAATATGAATTTTGATGCTTTGAAAAAAAAGCGCTTCAGTGGATTGGCCTGTTGAGAAAGAAGCACCCAAGAAAACTCAACAGTGTAGATTTTTTTAAAAACAATTACTTAATGTAACAATATATCATAAACACTGAAATAGCTGAGCAGTTTAAGACCAAGGATTTTTATCACATAAATATTCGTCAATAGTGTAGTACCCTTTTTTAGAAAGGTGGTTTTTTATTCTAGCTTTAAACATGTGTAAAGTAACTCGACAATATTCTGCGGTACCTATTGCAAAACTTTATACATCTTCTATAAAAGATTTACCTACTTTATGTAGTCTCAAGTCCGGAACAGCAAAGTTTGTTTCTATTCCTAATATTAAAATTGTGTGAGTCACAATTTTTTTTAAAGGTATGATAGTATTTACGGACGTAAATTAAATTTTCATAAATATATTGTGATGCTATAGTCATTATTTATTTCTTTAAAAGTTCCTTAAGAGAGTCACGGGTCTAAGGTTGTAGATAAAACGAATAGCTCTTTTTTGTAGTACAATATTGTATTAATGTCGGCAGCTGAGCCCCACAACAGTAGACCATATGACATGACACTATGAAAATAACTGAAATAAACCAATCTTTATTGGGATATGACTTCACCTTCCTCATTTTGTATTTAAACTGTACTTGACTCAATTCTATGTCGACACAGGTGCTCAAACTATCCATCGTTTACGTACTTAACTTACATACTATTGTCTTAGAACAATGGTTGTAATTAAATTAACTTTGGGTCCGTAGATAACGTGACATTCCCCACATACGCCTACAAGCATTAGATAAGTAATTAATATTGGTGTTTATACCAAGAGGGTTAAGGTGCTGTCATATTGTGATTGAAGAGAATAAAGTTGTACTCTAGTTGTATATTTAGCTTCAATGTATTAACATGTTTTGGGCTAATAATTCGTAAACTATTAAAATAGTGAACTGATAATAATAATCCTGACATTTGTGAATGTGTGAGAGATTTTTGTAGTACCTTGTGTTAAATATTTTCGTCCTTATTTATGGTACTTTGTAAATTGCATGCTATGATTAAAGCTCAGATATTCAAAACTAAAATCTAGCTGAATCCAAGTTGAGATTTTCAACTTTAAGTTTGTTAATATTTATAACCCCAATCTTAAGAAAATATACATTAGAAAATAACTAAATATAATGTAACTGTACTGTGCATGTTCCATCTATTGATAAACAGCTGTATATGAGCTCTATATATTATTATACCCAATATCTCTGAAATTTCTTACTTTTTTGTGCATTACAACAACAATGTTTAAAAGTGTTTAGTTTAACAACTAAGTGATTATTATAATTGGTCATTTACTACATTTTAATGAAAAAATAAACACAATTTAATATTATAGCTGTTTTGGATATATCATTTAAATGTTCTAGTGACTATTATACTTTTCTTTTCATTGTTTGCATTCACCTCTGAGGTGGAACGCTCTCCTTGCGACTGTTTTTAGGGTTACTTATCAAAGATTGGTGTTTTCAAGGCCAGAGTATGTGGATGCTACCATCTGCCTCATCATCACTCACCATCAGGCGAGGCAAAAGCCAAACGCAAACTCATCTTAAAAAAACATGTATAAAAAGTCGGAGTTTCGGATCATGTAACTTACCTTTATAGTGAATCAAATTAATCAATAGTTCCGATTACACGTTAATAGTCCTGGACCATACCGTTACTGAGGAGCAGTTTATGATCACTGATTGGTATCGCTTTTAATTGAACATCCAATAGCGGGGTATTTAATGGTGTACTAGGAAACTTTTGTATAGTTCGAAATACGTGCTTCGACACAAAATTCTTTTGGCTAAGCACTTGCGTCTTAAGTAAAGTATGTAAATGTAATTTATAATTTTACTGAATAACAGCGTTCATTCTATTCACGTCACTCAACGCTTCACAGCCAATATTGGATCGCCCTTAGCAGAAGTACTAGACATGCTCAGGCACGCCCTTGCAAAACATGTTGCATTTTAAGGCTGAGACCGTCTTATACTCTCTACGTATCCAAAGTAGCCATAAGCTACGAAAAATAAATCCCAATAAATATGTTTAATGCCCAATCAAATAGACAGTAGGTAACTTTATCAAATGACACCTTTCATTTATAAACTATAAAAAACCAATGATTCTACCATTTAATTAAATACAATATCCCGTACAGCAACAAATGATTGAAATGAAGCATATCCTAATGTGTTTACATTATCAGTCCATATGTCACATATCATCAGTTCGCAAACAAAAGGCCATCTATCGTTCCCATAGCAGCATTGTTGACTCATCATATCAACAGGTTATTAAAGTGGAGTCAATGGAGGTGTATGAATTTGTAGGGTCATAGGCGCATGCCAATTACCGGGAGCAGCGAGCCGCGAAATGGACTCCAATGCACATTCTCGATAATAGCAGCTTTGTCAAAAACGCCTTTAAAGCTGAAAAAATAAAGTTTTAAAGGACTCTTCATTTGTTTATTTACGTGACTAATTAATTGGTATTGCAATTAGTAACTTCAGTAAACACACTGCAATATAAATTTTAAAAACTCTTAAAATTTAATCTAAGTTCTTAACAAATTAGACAATCGTACATTTTTGGCTATGAGGTGGTGGATCAGAATATAATTGTCATCACACATACTCTTTCACAGGTGCCGTAAAAGCGACTTAGGGACGAAATATTCTGCAGAAACGGCTCTTTGAGTAAACCCAAACGTAATAGGTTTTTTGAACTCATGACTTTAACCCCTGTCAAGCGATATAAATAGCAAAACAGTTACCATATTAAATCCCTAACAACCTTCAATACGGTTCCTTTAACGTATTGCTAAAGTAAGTAAGTAAAGTATTGGAAATAGTTTTTCTACTACAAGTTAGCGAAAAAAACAAAGAAAATTATTTATAGCAATAATCCCGGCCTCACCGCACAACTCTATACGGTAGGCTCGTGCCCCTTGGGTGGGATAAATAATGAGCTGATGATTATATAATAAAGTCCCGGCCAAACAGGTTTCCTCGATTTACATGCAAAAAAGGCGTTTATACTAATTAATTGTGTTCATGTAGAAACAATGCGAATTAATATTTGTACTTTAGTGATGCAAACTGATGCGTCTCTCCAGGACAGATGCAGTGTTAGAGGGAACCAATAATTACATCAACAATGCCTTCAATGCCATCAGACGACAATTATAATTGTCTGAATACCTCAAATTCACAACCTTACTCATATTTCCAGAATGCTATCTTTCACTACAATGGATAACCTACCTAAATTACTAAGTAGCGAACGTACAACCCTATTTTATTAGTCAGACAAAAAATATTATATATTCCACGTAATTTAAATTGCTTTCATTAAATTATAATGGACTTGCAGTATATATATATATATATATATATATATATATTTATATAGAAATTTTTAATTAAATTTTTAATTCTGAATTCAGAGCGTTCTTACTGGAGCCAAAGTAGATAACCTCGAGGCGAAAGAACCTACGCCCTAGAATATTGAACTGCATGTGTGGTCACTTGCAATTAGCTACAACAACTTGTATTAGGGCTGCCACAAATTTTCCTATTAGTCTGGGTACTGTGTTCTCTTGCTTTGCTATATTTTTGTCGACTATAATTTATATATGACTATTCCCATGTCTAGCTGTTTGTGCAGGCGTGTTCCCTGCAGTGGGCGCTATTAATAAATATAAAAAATTATATAATCCATCAATATTTTTTAGTATGTATATGGTGATTAAACACTGGTTAACATACCTATATACAAATGATTGTGCTGCCGGGGATCGAACTCGGAACCCTTGTCTAATAGTCGACGATCAATCCAATCGTGACAATATTTTAATTCTTTGGGAAACGAACTCTACGTTATGTGAATAAATAGAGTGCACAACACTGTAAACAGTAAATGATAATCAATCTATGATTTGAATGCCTCTTAAAGTAACCAATACGCTGTGGTAACTTGCGGTGGGGTTGTAGGGTACTAATATCTTGTGTTTAACTAAAATGTTATACCCTATCATTTATTTAACATGAACAAAGTTAATAAGAGCAATTAAAAGGCTCTTGTAAGGAATAAACTCACGTTTTCAATTAAATCGAATTGGAAAGCGGGAATAAAATAATAAGTACTTGCTTTTGCTCTTTTGCATGCTTTCGTTTAGACTTTACGGATTTGTAAATAAACCTTAATAGCCAGTAAAATAAATTTTGTCATAACTGTAAATTGTAAATAAACAACAATGGAATATTGTTTATGAATAAATGAAAATTATCAGTCCTATGCACAACTGAATTAGACTCCTCATCGAATGTGCTACGGCAAGTTAATCTGTGTTTTTCTCGAAATGTGCCCAAAAATTAAATTAAATAGTATTACATNACTTCAAAGTCTATAAACAGAAAACATGCAAAAGAGCAAAAGCAAGTATTTTTTAAGGTTGTCTGAGAGAAGAGGGGGTATTCAACCAACTTGATACTGTGCCTTGTTTTATTTGTTATTATATTGTAAAACTTCTACATCTACCTTGTAGTTTATGTTACGAATCCAGGAATGTTTGTAAGCTAACTTTACATTAGTTCAAAACGTTACTGTAATTACATGTAGGGAGGGTTTAAATAATCAAAAATTGCTTTAGTAATACTAAAACGAACCTAAGTTTACTTTATTAGGTTAGAAATGTGAAAATTCCCTCAAAGTCACACATTATTACCATAAAATCAAACGTCGCTATTCACAACTTGTCGTGATCATAAAAACTAAACGTCATAATATGAGTCCCATAAAATAAGATATTGATCTCACGTTCGGATCATATTCTTTGAATAACAATAGCTAATGCATTGTGTTCGATTTGTGGGCATATTGCATTTAATCAGAGCAATCTCAAGTCAGAAGTCAAAGAATTAAATGTTTAGCCCGTTTGACCTATGAATTGTAAAGGTAAGGTAGATTAATAACGTTCTTGGTGGCTTGGCGGTAAACGCTTTCAATTGCAATCGTTGAAGTCACGCTATCGTATTGGTCATTCCTGGGATGGTCGACTAGAAAATATTATCTCGACTACCTCCGTGCGTCGAAAGTGTATCTTGGTTCCGGCTCCGACCCAAGGATGGTTCCTGCTTAGTAGTTAACGCCTCCTAATCCCCATTGGGAAGGCGAGGTGGGACATGGTCCAATATTGTCATAGGTTTGGGTGAATTGGTGAATGAATGCCCTAAAATTACTTGCTTTAATTAAAAAAATATCTCAGCGTTTAGCTTATCGTTTTAACAATTCGGGCAGCAATTATACAGCTACGTACGAAAAGTTTAAATCCTAAAAGTATATTAACCTTGAAGTTTATTTATTTTAAGCATCTTCTATACATTTTGATATGAACTTGTAGGTTTAAGTTGGAAAATCGATATATGTAGAGGAAAATAACCAATAGTTAAAGTAACAATCGACCATCACAGCGAGGTATTTATAAGCGTTTGTCTTCCTACGTACATTGACATTTACCAAATGAGTAATGCATGCGTGGGTGCTCGGTGATGGATCGTGTGGTGCTGGAATTGTGGCGCAAAAACTTTCATTAAGTTTCTTGCGGCACATGCAAGTTCAAAGCAAAACAATGAACTTTTCCAACTTTTATGGGGTAGTACCGGCAGATTCGTAGCTTAATGCAAAACGCACCTTAAATGCTAGTAATACAGTTGCGATACCCTTGCAGTTTTTCTGCCCAAGTGTGTTTTGACTGCGAAACTGTAAAGAAGTTTTGTTCAGGCGGAGGTCGATGTACTAGTGACGTCATCGCTTGCAGCCATACTTCTCATTTCAGGTGAATTGCTACCTCGAGTGCAATAATGTTGAAAGAGTTATGTTCCTCTTTAAATATTTTGTTGTTTTTGCAAATAACACTTAACTAGCTACTGAAATATCTTTTATATTAATATTGAATACTATTAGTGTCTGTATACATCTAAAATCTAAATAGATGATATTTATAGATTTCATAAATCGTTTTGGCATCACTCTTCGTCATGATTACTTGTTAAATAAAATATTTATTTACATTTCATGGAAATGTATATCATAGTGAAATATTTATAACTCTTTAGAAATTAGTAAAAAATAAAAATATTACAATAATTTATTTATTTAATAGGAGGACCAGCAGCAACGAATACAAAATATATTATAACAAAAGGTAGCCAATTATACGTCCTCACAAATAAAAACTGCATATAAAAGAACACCGAAATTGTAACATAATTAAACAATTAAAACAATAAATGAGCCAACACAAAACCAACACAAAAAATTACTTAAATTTAGGTTGTTTAAAAAAAACCTGCTCATAGCACTTCTTGCCGAAGCCACACTAGTATTAAAGAGGTCAAAGTCAAAAATAACATTTAATTGATTGAATTTATCATCAATGCGCCACAGATATTCGTTTAAAACATATTGTACTTAGTCATCTCTGGATCTGGCACTTTTTGAAATTGATTTTATCTATTAATAAGAGTCTTACTCCTCGTATCAAAATAATAAAAAAAACCCTTGTGAGATAATATAACCGCACCGTAGTTTACGCTTCTTCAATCATCTTCATGTCAATATTTTTTTATAATAGTAGGTACAATGGCCATATACAGTAAGTATGCATATAATTACCTGTTATTACAAATATCCATGGTTACAAATATTCAAATTAGCTGCAATAAAAACTCGGGGCGTGTCTCAGACGTCGGTAACCCTACACTACATCCTTCATCCCGCCTGCCTTATGGGGATACGGCCAAGAGTGATCTGCATTTAATAATACAATATTTTTGTGGTTTTATTAGGGATTAGAATTTTATTTGTGGTTTCTGCGGTGGTTAGTTTTTTAAAGATTCTTTCTATATTCTGATTTAATTTTACTTACAAGGAATATTTTATTAATAAAAAATATTTCTTTTCGCCCTTCATTAAGGCATTAAATCTATAACGAAGTTGTAGTGGTATATACTTCACATTATTTTTTTAATATCACATCAAACATCAATATTGTATTATTTATGACTTCCATCCAGAGGTGCATAAGTATTACTCGTATATTTTTATTTAATATTTCACTCTTTTCGACATTATTGTCGTGACATTATTATATTATAGTATGAGCTTTAAAATGACTAACGTGTTCATAAAAAAGAAAGCTTTACAAACATTTATCGCTTGGAATGACTAGATTGGGGTTTGAGGGTTGAACCAGTAATTATATAATACTAGCCAAAAAGGCGTGGATCCCTAAATCCCCGTTGAGAAAGTCAAGATGAGCATGTCAGAATATTTGAACAAATAATAAGCTACTGTAACACGATCTTTTTTCTGATCTGTTTTAATAACCAAAACCAGATTTTACGAAGACTACTCTACACAGTAGAGCCATTGTTAACGAAGCGGAACACCGGCTTGTTCGATGCCGTAAAATATAATAATATTGGAATCATGCTATCTTTACGACTACGCTCTTTAGATCAAACCGCGATAATCATTAATATAGCTATACGCGTTGGAATAAACTTTTTATTCGATCTATAATAAAATCAATTGTGTTTTCTATTAAAAGATATTGTCGTGCTGCAAGATAGTATGAAGTTTAAGTTATCAATGGAACAGGAAAGGGAGAAAAAATAACAATAAAAGATAAGCATCGACTGGCGCCGCAGCTCAAAAGTGTTTTGTGCTTGCAACTTTATATATCGCAGTTTGTTGTTTATAGGTATAACTGTTTAGTGTCGCATTTGTGAATTGTTATCGTTATATTGATTAATTTCAATATTTATTTATTCGAAAATGTTTTCAATTGCTAATACTTGACTTACCTTTTTGGAAGAAGACATCTCACCAATAACTTTTCATGTAAAATGTTGCCAAGACAAGCGCAAACCACAAATGGTTTGCACTGTGAAAAAGATATCAGATCTCATGTAGAGCCAAGCTTCAGAATCTACTCGGCTACTTAACACAACCTATCCGATCAATTGATCTTTCTCAATAAAAACATGTTCTATACCTAGTAAATATTTTTATTATAATTAGTAAGATGCTTTTTAAAACACCAATTTCATGAATACTCTTAGTTTCAAGCTAGCAAATCACTGGTAAATAATTTCAAGTTTATTAAAATTAGAGTATAAAATATAGGACTATTATAACGGAGGGCTACACCATGACATCAATGTTTTAACATAATGAGTACACTAATTATGCTCCAATTGATGCAAGTACAATAAAATTAGGTATACTATGAAAAAATATGAAAATTTACAAAATTACAAAATCATTTGTACAATATAACAATACCATTTCTAGAATGTTCGATGTTACAAAACATTGTTCATGCTTTGTGTTAACGACAATATTAAGAATAATTAAAAGGTCAAATGCTCACCTACTTTATAGGTTTAAACAGTTTGACGTACTTTAGTTAATATGACAAATTGCATAATTAATTTACACCACAATTGGGGTCATGGCGGCAGTGTCATAGAAATACTTGTAAATTCACCGAAGCGTTGAAGTCACTTTAGTGAATAGATTCTGAAATATTTATGGTAAGGCATATTTTCATACATTTTAAGTACGTACTTATCAAAGTTGATGAAGTATATAAGTTTTGTAAGTAGTTTTGATGGTTTAAGTGAAAATTTAATTTTAATAATTAGTTGTTTTGAAATGGGGGAGACCTAAGTCCGGCAGTGGACTGCGATAGGTTGAAGAGAGAGAGAGAATTAGTTCTTTTTAATATTATAACTAGTATCAATGTTCATACTGTAGATTAAAAAGTCTTATGAAAATGCATGTTATGTATGCATGTTAAGTACTGACACGTTGAGGCATCGTTCAGTTGACGTTATTTATAATGGACGACCGAAATTATTTTCTTCAATTCCTCATAGCTCACGGTGCTTGGGAAGGCATGTGAAGCTGTTGGTCTCTGCTCCTGTTTAAGGATTCGCTGGCCAACGTGGTTTATTACGGTCATATCTCCAAAGCTTTGGCTCCAAGGCTTGTATTGTAACGATGTAGTCTTGTTTATTGCAAAACACATTTAAATCATGAAATGTTGCATCAAGTGCTAACCATTCGACCTTATAGTCATAATACTTAATCTGGAGCGTTGCGCTGAAATCAAAAACATGCTTTGAAAAATGATAACTGACATTCCATTGTAATTGTAACTTAGATCTCACCGATAAAGCTGTTTACACACAAGAAATTCCTGATAGGATCGCGGCCCTACTATTATTACATTTAAATCAATTGCTATAATTATATTTGTTGAGCCGCTTCAGTACTAGAGACGTGGGCGTCTTGACTCCGATATAATTAATAGCTCTATGATAAGGGGCAGTACACTTTAGATTAAAATAGAAGGGCCAGACGTCATGTTTGTAAGTTCGGATGAACGATATTGAGAAATGCATCAAGTTCAATCTACGGTATTACAGGAGATCTAAATGCATGGCCCTTGACAGTCTACTGCTGAGCTGGTGGGTGTTTTCTATGTTTGATATTTTTATTTACGAAAAAATACATATAAGTATGTTTAATCATACTAAACAACGGATAACCGTTAGCTATCTAACACTGAAAGAATTTTTCAAATCAGACCAGGAGCTCCTGAGATTAGTGCGTTCAAGTCTTCAACTTTATAATATTATAATAGATATAGAATAGGTACCAAGAGATTCTGTAATTAAGAATATTATATAGTGGTTCTAAATTTATGTGCAAACTTTTGAAAAACTGCATATAAAAACAAAACCTTTTTTGATGAGTATCATAATGATAGCACTAATGAGTCACTAAGACGTCGTTTGAATTTGTCCACATGACCTGATAGCTATATAAGATAGTCTCTCCTTATTAGTTGGAGTCCAAACACCAGAACCTCAGATCGAGGTTATATCGATTAGGCACGTATCGCTAAATAAATGTTACTTAAGTAATTTTTTGCCGATCGTTTGCGCTGCGTAAAATCTCATTCGTTAGCATTAATTATTATTAGATGAATTGGGGGCACATACTTAGTTAGTGCGTTTTAGTGCTGACTACATAAATGTACTGCAGACAAATCAGCTAGCTAGACGAGAAGTAACTAATGTAAGGAACATAAATATAGTATGAAAAAAATAACATTTATGAAAACTTCAAACATTTGTAGTCACAAATTCACAAACCGATTCGGGAAGTTACCAATAAGAAATACACAGGAAAAAATTAAGAAAATAGTTTAAGGAAACTGAAAATGATATTCAAGTAATAAATATTGATCATTTTGCGACTGCGAGTAAATCTCAGGTACTTTAGTGGTTAAACTTTAGATTACATCCCGCGCCTCGTGTCAAATGTCAAATGAATAACTAAATAAATCATCAATCATCTTGCCTTGATACCAGTAAAAGTAAACACTTTTACTTATTAGCGTCGTGGCATGTGTTTTTCATTCTTGCCTATCATTAGTCAACTCATAACTTCCAGTACTTTTTCTTAGCCATTCTTCTTCTTCTGGTTATGTTTGTTGATAAAGTCCGTACCAGGACAAACGTTTTCATGGCATCTCCCTTTCGAGGTCCTTTTCGACTTTTCATATAATGGAATATGTAGTATTTAATTTCAAATTTAAGACATGTTTTGATTTTGAACTTATTATTTTTCAGGTAAGTTCGCAGATCGGTTAAAAATGGACGTGATACGGTAATATGTGATCAAAAGTTTAACAGGAACAACCACAAGTTTGGACGCCCATTGGCCTTACTTCGATATCTACCATAGATGTGGTAGAAGTCCACCATACATCCAGAACGGCACTGCGATATGTTTGATGATGTCACTGTGAAAGTCAACTATTACGTTATCGAACACAAACAAACGCAACGACATTGACATTGGCATCTTATCTGGCAGTGTCATATTTCACTAACCCGATTCCCACTTTTATTAGAACTACTTGAACACACGTATTCATGTTACTGTTAGTATTTCAAAGAAAACGGGCATCGGTGTGGGTCAACGTATATTGGTACATCTGTATTACGGAGGCGCCGCGATTCCCAGGAGTCGGTGATATGGACAAACAAAAGTAATGAGATACATATAAATGAGTCGCCCGCTGCGAACAATGCTGCATTACCGGTATCTGTTACATCTGCTGAGTCGACTGAATATATATATCTTAAGCCCGTTCTAATAAGTACATATTCTATGAAATAAGTGCGCGGCACAATACATACTATGTTTTTTAAAAGTTATAATGAAAAGAGTTCTACGCCTGAGTCGATATTATGAATTTGTATTAATTCTCCACACCTCATATGAACATGACATTTTGTACTCTTATCTATGACAACTAAAACTATTTGCATTAATTGAAAGTGAGGGGTTTAATTAATGCAAATAGTTAAATTAATAACAATTTCTTACTTTTAAAATGCATGTTCAATAAATTCTTTAACAAACAGTGTTGTACCTTGCTAGTAATAACAGTAGTGCCCGTTTATGAGAAACAGTAACCGATAATGTAGCTTCTGGATAGTAACGCCTTAATTGTAAAATATGGCAGGCTTCTTACAAGAACGTGCCTTTCAAGTGGCCAGATCAAATAACTTTAAAGCAACCGCGATCGGTTCTATTTTGAGTGTTTCGAATACTGAATGTGATGGGCAGTCTATTATTTTCAAGGGCTTCCGGCCACTACGGATTATTTTTTTATTATTATTTTAAAATAAAATGACCACTTAGCTCAAAGTTACTTCTCACTATGAGCCCAATATTATTTAGCTAAAAAGCATTAAAATACATTAAAAAAATACACGAACTACACAGCATTTTGAAGTCAAACTTCACATAAAGGAAAAAGCATATATTACATGGATTTTATATGTTAATAACTAGCTAGATAGCTGCGAATTTGTATAGCCATTTGCTTTAATATACCTTTTTAGTACAGATAATATAACTAATGAGTCAATCAAAAATATGCGAGCTTAGCATTTAAAATGCATTAAGATTAGGGTTTCTCTTCGATAATTCTCGAACCGAGAATTCCCGGGAAATTTTGCCTTACTCGAGACGAGAAAAAAGTGGTCGAGAAATCGAGAAATCGAGAAATTCAGTCAAAAAATTAAAAATTTGATAACGCGCTTGCGTTCTCGTTGCGGCTCTGCCACGCGTCGTGCGAAATTAAATGAAATAATTTGTCCTATTAGAGGAGGGCACCGAAATTTGATATTTCACACGGTCGTTGTAATTATTAAGATTGAGTTCCTCTCAGGAAGACCAGCTAATTACGTTTCTGAAAAACGTTTCTAATACGTTATACTAGAGTACATAATAGAAAACGAACGTGTTTTCTCCTTGTCTGGAAACTTTGTGACAAAAATACGAAACCGATTGTCAGATGATGCTATAAATGCCCTTGTATTTTTAAAGGCTTATTTTCTTAATGATAACGTGACATTGTGGGTTAGCTTTTGAAGCAGTTTCCGCTTTAAATTGTGATTGTAATTGGTCTTAAGATTTTTAATGATTTATTAGATTTTTATGTTAACTTACGTAAAGAAAAACTCCATTTACTTATAACAAATATTGAAAAGTTGATACAAAACTAAACTAAGGAACATGTACCTTACTGTTACTCGTAATTATTAAGCTAGTCTGATTGTTATTTTTTTATAAGGAATTAAACTGTCGTTTTAAGCTACGTAATTGAAAAGTTTGTAGTACAGACTGAGACTAAATAAATTATTTAGTATGTAAGGTACTAAGTTTCATTGTGGTGACATGATGACATTGTTTTTAGAAGATATATTATTTGTTTTTTTTTTCAAAGAAAAAGACTATTTAGTATATTTGTTTGTAGAAACTAGAAATAATGATAAGAAGATCTCGCTAGAGTTTTTTTGCTTAATTAAAGTTTTCTATAGTTAAATTAAACTCACATGAAACTAAAAATAAACGTTGGTCATTGATAAATGTTGAATATTGCATAAAAGTATAGTTTTATTGTTAAATTAAATATGTTTTGAGCTTTTCAATATTTCTCGACAACCCGAGAATTCCCGGGAAATAGTGGTCGAGAATTCTCGTGCTCCGAGAAATAAAAAGGTCGAGAAATGAGAAACCCTAATTAAGATTGTAATATGTTTCTAACTTGTTGGCTTATTACTTATTGTATCATGTACCTACTCTTAAATGCCATACCTAAAATTCATAGCTAAATCACAAATGAGTAGGTATAATCAAAAGAGATGAGAAAAGCGGAGGACCGGGATATATGGCGCAAAATGGGGGAGACCTATGTCCAGCAGTGGACTGCGATAGGTTGAAGAGAGAGAGGTATAATTATCACAAAAGTGTGCTAAGCTTACAAAATGCATTTAGACCACCACACCCACTCCGGCGCAGTTTCCGCGTTCACTCGATGAAATAAACAAATCCTTGTGTACTGTTGTGATTACCGCGTGTTTGTGCGCCCATAGCCATCCATATCCTCCTTATTTCACGCGTACGTGCATCAGAAACGTTAATTAGAAAGAAATGCCTCCGGTAACTCGTCGACTGAAATATAGCTGATCTTCAACATACATTGCGCTGTTATTTATTTTACTATCTCAATGCAATTTTGCTTTTGCTGTCGTAATTAAATTGTCTAAAGTTAAATGTATTGCCGTGTTAAATTCTTAAGGTTCCAGCAAATGGTTGGTTATGTTCTAGTCATGGATGTGACGTTATTGATTTTACTTGCACTTAGTCTTTTTTTTTAAACCTATAAAATCTTTATTTACATAAATTCTAACTAATATATTATAAAAATATAAATAATGTCTTATTTTAATATTTAGTATGAATATAACAATATGAGCAAATAGGCTGATATTTTTCATTCATACTATGTAGGTTAAAAATCAGTTGATTCCGCGTATCACCATTAAACAAGATGAAGCAGTTATGGACCTTGGCATTTTTATCCCTAAGCTACGTAAGGACTTGGAACTCAAAATTCATGCTAGTTCTGTGTTCCTACTCCTTACTCCCACTGTGGTAATAGATTAAATCTATTGCGCACGTCTGCACCATATTTGACATTATAAGATCGTAAAAACCGTGTGAATATTAAACCTTGTGGCTATTGCGTGGGACTCCGAATTCTTCA